>JAEKIV010000141.1:0-61134 GCA_016801325.1 Hypholoma fasciculare | reverse complement strand
TATGTGAAATCAGACTACAATGGAGGGCCGTCCCATCAGTATTATAATAGGCCCGGAATTGTTGACTGGCTACGGGAGACTATGAAGCAACTGGACAGATGCAATCCAGATAAGATAAAATGGACCTCGGTTACAGAGAATGAACAACTGAGCGCTGAGCACGAGTTATAGCTTTGGCATCTAAGGCGAATTTATGTCAATAAAAATTCAAGGAAAAAGATGCGTGAGTGTATAGAAACCTATCGAAGCGAACTTTAACTCGAGAGGCATATGATCTGCCTTGAACAATTCGGGGTCGGTGGGGCGTCCCACCGATTTATCTTGAATTTGATACAGTTGATCAAAGGACCTGTGAGCGATCTGAGTTTTGCTCCGCTACTATTCGAGCACTCCACCCCTATGAGCGTCCAAAGGCTCTCTGCTCCAATGCGCTGCCGCGATAGTAGGCGTTAGTATATTTAGATGCCTATCTGACCAGGCTGTGGCAACGTTCCTCCTTGGTATGTAGCGTGCCATGTGCGTGGAATCGGATACCCGCATCATCATGTCCCAAAATAAGCACCTCCAAGCCACAGGCACGGCCGAGCCCGCTGACCTAGTAAACACCCACCCCAGCTTCTCGGGCACTCACTCCAAAGATGGCCCCGCATACCGTGAAATATCGGCCCCACTGACCCGTGGAAACCCTACGCCGCCAAATGACATATGTCGATCCTTCTGGGGATCTGGCGACCGCTCCCTCCATCTTCCTGCCTCGAAGTAGGCGCAAGGCAGGATGTCCTTTCTTTGTCCCTCGATCTCGCGGTCTCTCTTGTTCACCGCCCTCCTCTTGCTCTCGCGGCTGGCGGCCGAGGCCCATGCGAAAACCTCGAAGCACTCAATCGCTACTGATAGCTTTGCACAGAGCTGCGCATTTAACTTGGCCGGCTATGTCTATAATCTGTGCCCATTGATCGACGCGAGGGTATCTGCTCCGGATATCGGCATTGATATAACTTCTGAAGATGACCGAGAAGGGGGACCGAGTTCGGGGAGGCGTGTGTTTTCACTCGATATTGGGGGAAGGAAAGGGCGGGACTGGGAGCTAAGCCTTGTAGACCAAGAGGTATTTGCAACAGAGGGGCTGTAGTCCTTGACTTATACCCTTTTCAAAGACCTCTGGTTGCGATAATGAGACCTGGATGTGCCTGATGGGTGAGTCGTTTAGGACGTATGCTGGATTTTGAATGATTCGAACGCACTCTTAGAGGAAACAATTCTGCGCGGCAAAAAGATTGTCGTGAAATCCATCCCTCTCGTCCAGGCGGGGAGCGAAATTGCAGTTATACTGGACGTCGACGAAAACATTCAACGAGGTGAGGAAGTACTACAGCGCAGTTCTACAAGAGCTTACTTGGAATTTTCAGCGCGTCCAACGGTACGACTATCGACACCCTCGACTGAATTCGTCATATCCTGTTCTGCAGGCGAAAATCTTCGGTACTTTAGCGAGAAGAAAGGGGGCTATTCATTCGTCTGGGAGACTCCGTACGCGTGCCCAATGGAATTCGACCTATTGGCGGACCCGCCGAGTGACGAGGTCCCGCAAGAGGAAGAAAAGGGAGGAAATGACGATCTCATGCCACAGGGAGGCATGAGCACAATTCGTAAACTGATGATTGCAGCCTTTTTTACCCTAGTGTGAGTTATCCCTCTGCCGTTGGAAGGAGCGTAACTAACGCACCATAGTATACCATTGGTATGCGGCACAATCCTGCTTTCTTCACCGCACACGCGCAACTTCACCATCAATAAAGTCAGTGGAGTCACTTCCACCATTGTCCCATTCATATCTGTAGCGGCCGTCAAACTTCGTCCAATTGGCAACAAAATAAGTCTACTCAACTCGAAGCTGAAATCTCCGTTCCGGCAGAGTGGCAATAGGCTGGTTGTCTGGGCGCAGGAGGATATGTCGCTCGCGGATTCAGAAGACGTCATGGTCAATGGCTCCGGCGCTTTGGACGAGGATGGGTGGAACGGAGATGGCTTGGAGGAATACATTCCTTTGTCCATTAATCCTAGACATGGTCGCCGCGGGCTAGTACGATCTTACGGAGCCACGCCGACGGTCGAGACGTTTGCAGAACGCCAGGAGAGCTGGCTGAGCGGTATCGGTAGATATTTCCGGAGATAATTCTGTTAAACTGAAGGTTTCGACGACTGGTTATCCGCTCGCTGATTTGGCGCTTATACTGTAGAAACACGTCTGTACCATATGATATGCTATTCGATAGAATGTTTCGGACTTGAAACTTACTTGCATGGAACGTTAATAACAACGCCGCGACCGTCCAATCGACGCTGCCTCGCCGCATGGCACAGACGCTATTTACACGTTTTCGGGGCACGTCCGAGTAGTCGTCGTGTAACTTTCATAGAAGTTGAAGAGCAAGGACTGACAGGGACTGGCTGAGCTTGGGCTGACTCGGAGCGCTGAAGGTATGTATGTAAGTTTGGTGAGAACGCCCAGTTTTTCCATAATTGTCAATTTACTGCGATGACGGCATTAGATCACCTGACTTGACGTTGAGGGCGCTGCGCTGATGGACGGTGTCCGGCAGGCTTTTGACAACGACGACCACGTTCTTTTCATATAGTTCACTCTAGTTTCTTCACTCTACCTTCATTTCTCCTTTTCTTTGACAATGAGTGAAACAAGCTCACCTTCTGTACATATTCATCCAATTTCGCCATCTTCATCGTTTTCATCCGCAGACTCTGGACTGCATTCGGAGTTGACTTCGGACGAGGAACCAGATCTAGGAGCATTTACGACGGTTTTGCGGGAATGGACACATTTACAACCGCCTCCAAGAATTCCTGTACAAATACGCTCCGCTACAAGCTCCACAACACCAACATTTCAGCTCAGTACTACTGGCAGCGAGGCCCCCGACAATCGTAGTAACAGCGGCCGCATTACCAGTCAGAGTATTGTGTCGTCATTCACTCGTCCACCAAGCAGTAGCGCTCATCCGGAGGGTTCTACGGTATGGGCTCATGCACCCATCGCTTCGTATCTCTACAGTGGCACCCCAAATAACGACGACGAAGAGGAAGAGAGTTATGAAAGTACGGGTATAGAGGGAGAATATACACCCAATTCTACGGCATCTACTGATCTTACTGTTGAAATCGCATCTGAAACGGATTTTGAGCAATCGAACGGCCGGGTAGCGTCCCCTCCTTATCCATATCCCTCAGATTCAGGAATAACCCTACCACTTACACTTGAATCAGACAACAATCGGCTTGATTCACGAGAACATGCGCGCCAGGAAGCGGAGATGGAAACGTCTGAGACGTCCAGAGGGCGTCCCTATACAAATTCGATGCGCAATCTCAGCCAAGTAGATTCATTGATGACGAGTGTGCAGCTGCAATCTCAACTTCGTCCAACCCCAACGGAAGATCCCTCTTCTGCTACAACTTTGGCCGTCCCGTCGGAACCTCTATCGAACTTTGTCTCAGATTCACCACCAACATTCAGCCTAAACAGAAGCCGCAACCCGGAACCTCCACGGACAACGTCTGACTCATCGTACACCGCATCTGGTTCCGCTTCACCTTCCAGTCTTTCCTTGGTGTCTTATCAAATTTCGGAGACGGTGTCGATACCCAATTCTGAAGATTTGCCCCCCACCAACGTACCTATTTCCGGTGGCACCGTATCAGCCTCGACGTCTGTCGCTCTGAAAACACAACGATCGTTGGCAACCTCTAATTCTGGATCCACGACCTCGTTTGGGAGACAAAGACCACAACAGTCTCTACATCACTCGTTTCAACCCACAGCTTCCATCTCCCAATCTTCGTCTTTGTCTTCCACTGGTTCTCCGCTTGTCAATCCACATTCTCCTTTGCCTCCTACCGAACCTGAACGCCCTGTACTTATAAACAATATGAGAAGAGTTGTGTATGAGAGTGGCCCCTGGCCCCTGGACACCGTTGTCAATGATCTGGGAACGCCAGATCAGCCGCCTTCGGAGATGTTTCTTTTTGATCCTCCGAGGAATACGCAACCCGAATTCCGCCCAGTTGTCGATGACGACGACGACGACGAAGATATAAAGGTTGAGCGGCACGCAATATCCGGACGTCTTGAGCAGACCCAGTCTGCGGCGGTAGCGACCGGTTCTGGATATAACTCGGGTTATGGTACGCACCGTCCTGTCAACGGTTTATTTCATGCAAATGCTTCTTTAGAACGCCCCGAGCCTTCAACAGTTTCGTATGGAAGCACTTTTATTCAACAACCGGTGAAATTCCAACGACATGATCGTCGAGAGTTGTACGATGAAGACGAAGATGATGTCGAAGAATACTACCCTAATTCATATTTATTCCCTGAAAGCCTTGCGCCTAGGGTCATTGGGACCGCTCTTACACCTAGAGGCATACCGCCAGCACACATCAGCTCACAGCTTCAGCCTGTAGCTCATACTGCCACCACTAATCCTGTTGTACAAGCTCTTAATGAATCTCGGTTACAAAATATGCAGAATTCGAACCTATCACGACAGCAACCACCTCAGCATTTCCCCACCACTCAGCTACAATACCAACCTCAAGCTAATCAGTTGAATGCAACTATGTACAGTACAGCACCTGCTATGCCCCCTTCATCTCAGTTTACGAATCAACCTTCGATAACCTCTCATGTATACACGCCGCGCGGAATCCCTGCCCAGCCATCCGTTCCCTACGTCCCACAAGCTCAAACACACTCTACATCATCATCCCAGTGCTCTCTTTCTCCCGGCCAGATTACACCGGAATCAGGTAGAAACAACTTACACGGGTACCCATATTCGTTGCTGGGCCTACATGCACTTCCAACGACTTACTCTTCGCACGGTACAAGCACACTTCCGTCGGTGTCCTCATTCGAATCGGACAGCGAAGCAAACACAACGCGGCCAAATACATTATACATCCATGCACAGTCAGAACTCTCCGACGACAATTCCACTATCCATGCGAGTGCTGCTCAAGAGCAGATCGACACGGAGGACATTCTTCTGGAACATGTCGTTCCGTCGTTGGGCGTTTTGGATGGCGTGCTGAGTTTCATAGCTGTGGAGAGAGAACGGGCGCGAAACAATGCGGTACGAGAAGGTCCTACCTCCGCATTTACGGGTGACGCGCGTGAAGTTGAATCGGGCGAGGAAGATGAAGCGATAGGGGCCGACCGCCCTGGAGAGGCAGCTGAAGAAGAAGGTGAAGATGACTGGAAGCATGTTGTCGGTATGTATCATCTTCCAGATTTCCTTTCCCTTGACTCCTTGTTACCCTTCCCTCTCCATTCTCTTTCTTTTTCTTTTTTAACCTAATATCTGGTGGCAAATTGATCAGTTGACACAAGTTGAATGACCTTTCATCACTTTGTTTTGTAGGGAGCGAACAGGATCAACCCAAACGCAAACGACGACGAAAGCGTCCCCCGAGGACACATACCGCTGCCATTGCTACCGAGGCTGCGAATCTATCTGGTAGTACAGCAGAGCAAGATGGAGCGGCAGTTGCGAAAGAAACGCTTGTTGTCCCCGATTTCCCTGCGACAGTCGCGTCAATTACTACGTCACCCAAGAAGAAGAAGAAAGTCAAAAGCGCCGCCCCTTCGATAACTCCTTCCACATCTGGCTCCATCATTCCTGACGCCGAGGGCTTCAGAACTCCAACTAAGGCAAGGAGTAAAGATAAGGAGTTCCTTGTCCTCCCTTCTGTGTCCAAACCTACTTCCACGTCGAAGGGCATTGACGCTTCTACTGTGAGGATTCTCCGACGTCCTGATCACGCCGCAGGCGACAACGACAACGACGATTCCGATTTTGATGGTGGGAGGACTCCCACTAATTTCGATATCACTGAGGACAGAAAACTCTTTCCCACCCAAGCGGTGGCGACACCCATTAATTTGGCTGGAAAGAAGGGCAAGAGAGTCGGTAGGCGAGAGCGCGAGCGCGAGAAGGCAAAGCGCGATGAGCTCGTTATGGGAGCACGCGATGAAGGCGAGGATAGCAGGATGATCGCTGTCGAGGATAGTAGCTTTGGGTTTGCCTTTGAAAACGACGACAATGACGAGGGAGATGAACCACAGGAAGATGCCGATGAACAAGGAGAGGATAACGACAGTCTGTCGAACTTGTCCCTCCTCAAGCCACCGCGAAGGCGAGATCGTAGCCGACGGAGGAAAGTTCGAGATATTGCCCATATCCATACTATGGCTGGTATCACTGGCACATACCAGAGCACTCCCGGAACTCCTGGAGGTCTTAATGAATCCGATGAAATTCAAATCGCTAGTCGTGACCATAGAGAAGGAATCGCAGACAACGTCGAGGAGAACGACGTGTCAACCAACATCCATAGCACTCCAGAGAAAAGGAAGCGAAACCGGTCAAAGCGCATCAAAGCGGCTCAGTCGATTCCCGACCTAGCCCTCGAGGCAGAGATGGGAGTTGCTAGTTCGTCCTTGACGTCGCAACTGGATGACCCTGCATCAATGGCTACTGCCAAACTAAAGAAAGGCAGGGGACGTGACGACATTCTGGAGACAGATCGAAATGGGCTCCAGAACTACCTTATTGCATCTGGATCTAACCTTGTACTCATGAACACACAGCCGGAGACGAGTAGCGCCCCTCCTGACAGTAAGCGCGGACGCATCATCACATTGGCAAGACAGCTGCGCGATTTATTTCCGGAACAGCGCGACGAACTTGGGAGAGTTATTTCGAGGCTCGAAAAGCAAAGTGCTCAAGGCAGCAAAGTGAAGAAAATCAAGTCCGGTGATGACAACGACGAGGTCGACGCCGGATCGACCGCATCTAGGCCTGTCTCTATACCTGGGTCCAAAGGGAAGAAGGCGAGGAAGGGTCACAGCAGAGGCGCTAGCGAAGGAGGAGCTATTGGTGGAGAAGGATTCGATCTCGATGGGGAGCAAGCCGAAGATGGGCACCAAAATGGTGCATGGCTCGGAAACTCGCTTACGGTGAATGAAGAGGAGATTGATCCTAGAGGCCGTCCCCCGAAAAAAGGAGATGTATTAGTACATGTTTTCATTGACCAGTAAGTTTCCGCAACCCATTGCCTATAAACATGCTTCAACTGACCTGATCAGCTCTAACATTCTTATTGGCCTTCTATCTCACCTAAAGCGAACGCAGTCGTATCGGAAAACTGTGGCGAATAAAGCGAGAGTGCGCCCACTCCCTGCCATCATTAGCAGAGCGATGGCGAAAACCAAGGCGAGCAATCAAACTGACGCTGCCTCCTCAGCTTTTGCCGCAGTCAGAGCTACGAGCAGTCGGCCCCTGCCTATTCCTACCAAGGGTAGCACCAACGACCCTACAACAGAGCAAATCAGTATATCCGCGCAAGGCTCCATTCCATTACCTTCATTCGCGACCATGTCCCACTCACTCCCCACTACCTCGATATTGAGTAGCCATATGAAAGCGAAAGACATCGAAGGGACTTCCGATGATTCTATTGCACCTGAAAGAGAAGCGAACTCGGACGGTTATGAGTATCCCAGCCCCAATAATGACAAAGGGGCCGCTGCTGACGATTCGGTACCGGCTGGTTCTGTTTTGACCACCAGAGAGAAAAAGTATCCGAAACATCTCTGGCATGCTGCGCTAGCCCTCATTCTTGAAAGAGGAAGGCCTGTTACCAGTACGTTATTGTCCATTTCCCCGCGACGTGTGTTAATTTCCTGCGGTCGTTCAGGGCGAGTGGTAGTTACGTCTAGTCCTCTATATCAGCCAATGGACGCCATTGAGCGTCTTGGTTACGAATTGCGCGTCTTTATTCGTGTTCCAGACTTTGGTATTCGTCATCCACTTCTTATGAGACTGCATTTTAACCATCATTTTAAGGTGACGGCCAAGATCGTGAACGATACAAGGATAAAGACAAGGGCATATTATCAAAGTTGAATGGAGGCACGAAGAGTGTCCAATCGAGCCCGGCCAACAATATTTCGTCAGCAGGATTACCCACAACACCGAACAAAAGCAAAGGCATCGGGCATGTGCGCCATCTTTCAGGCAATACGAGTACTGAAAGCGGAAGCGGAGGAGCAGGGTCCACAAACACGTCGGGCAGTGGAGGCGTTCATCCTTATTATGGTTCACCTAATGCATCGCAAGCCAAAGTAAAGTTCCGTGAACAAGGAGTCGACGAGCTTTTACAATTGAAGTTGCATCAGGCCATTGCGGCAACCGATCACGTTCCAGAAGGGTCGACAATTGTCCTCGCCACTGGCGATGGTAATGTGGGGCAGTTCAACGAAGATGGATTCTTGGGTATATTTTGCTTGTCTACTACTTGCCGCGAGCTCTACTTACGCCCTGTTTAGGTCCTGTGAGGACTGCGCTCCGCCGAGGATGGCGAGTAGAGCTGTATGCTTGGGAAGACGGTTTAAGTAAGTCCAGTCGCACTCCATTCCTCAACGAGTACAAACCTATACCGTATTCCAGGCCGTGCTTGGAAGCGCGAATTCGGAGACAGCAGTGATTGGGGTCGACGTGGCCTATTTCGAGTCATCGGAATGGAACAATTCGCTAGCGGATTGGTCGAGGCACTTCCATAAGTGTATGATGCCTTTTGTATTTTACTTGCTCATAAACCACGCTTGGTCATTGGCACCATTATCATGTCCGGTGGGGTGGAATCTTCAACCACACGCTGCACTTATTTCGTACATCGATTGTTTTTATATCGTAATACTCTCTTTTCTCTGAGTGGCATTGGTGCTGGTGAATCAGATAGAATGGTGCTTGTATTTATGTGTTGACCTGCATTGACGAAACAAGCATGTGTAGTTACAAATTTCGTTGCGACTCAAGCCCCTTCAAACTTCGGATCTCATCGACATCCTGGGGTATCTGTTTGTTGTCGCCTGCATATTCTTGCAATGAAGACCAGATTATGCAGACCCAGGCGTAAAAAAAAAAACAATACAGATTTTATGAACCTCTTCGCGATCGAAGTTCACCGAAGTCCCGCGTCCAAGGGGGTGATAACCTGTAGGACGCGCCTAGCAAGCTGTTTCTAATAAGTTGAAACCATCTAAGTCTGTTGATAATTGTTCTGCTTTGAATACATTAATCCTCTGTTTTTGAGCTCAGTCGCGAAATAGATGCAGAAGACAAAAGCTGCAGGCCGCAGAATTTCATTTCAACGCAATGATCGTGGCCCAGAGAATATGATCGCTGAGCCAAGTTGGAGCCAAGCGCAGTCTTTTGTGCGAGTTCAATGGCCATTGCTCACTTTACGGACACGACAAGGTATATAAGGGCTCTGCTAGCACTCACCTCTACTTCACCTCAATCTCCCCAAAGGCAACGAACTTCACGTCTTTTCGCAGCCAACGTCCTCATTATCATCATGCGTTTCTCGATTGCCAGTGCAGCTCTCTTCGTCGCCGCCATCTGCGTCACCAGTGGCATTGCCGCGCCCGTTGCAGTAAGTACCGTTGACAGACCTCGGATTACTATTCAGTTGCTCATCTACTTGTGTAAATTTCAGGAGGCTGAAGCCTATCGCAACCAAGACTGGAAGCGTACACCTGAAGCTGAGGTTTACCGCAACAAAGATTGGAAGCGTACGGCTGAGGCTGAGGTTTACCGCAACAAGGACTGGAAGCGTGAGGCTGAACCTGTTTACCGCAACAAAGATTGGAAGCGCACGGCCGAGGCTGAAGTTTACCGCAACAAAGACTGGAAACGCGAGTTTGAAGCCGCGAACTGATCACTGTTTCGTCCCATATCTCACGGAACTATCGTCTTCGAGAAACTTCGCATTCGTTTATGAGTTTTCGGATACAATTTATACCTTCTCACTAGATAGTTGGGTACCCCTTCATTTACCCGCTACTATGATACCATGCGTTTCGCGAAAATTTCGCGTCAATATTTAGTTTGCTTGCAACAAATCCCCATAACGCGATAACCTCGATGCTCGCTGAACGTTTGCACTGAGACTGAGAGCTAAGCTTTGGGAATATGCCATGACCTTTACCTAAACATTCACGGAGTGCAACTGCTCGTTGTTGATAATCTGTTTGAAGATCTCGAATGCGGCCTGCGGCTGGAAGGCGGGCTAGTGTGAAAGCAATGATGAGCCTACGAACATTGAATACTCAATTTCGGCACTCACTACTTCATGGCCGGCTTGGTATACTCGACTAACTCTTTCGTGAGCAAATGCGAGGATCTGATGACAGAGCGTGCCTAAACTTACGCAAAGGAGAAATTATCCACATTTTGGATCGCCGCGACGGGAGCTCCATTGATGGTCATATTTGTGAATGGAGTAGCGGCAAGGGTGTCGTGTCCGAACCAGTCCATGGCCAGTACTGAGGCATGACCGCCTAGCCAGTTACAGCTAAAATGAAATTGACTGGTTATTTCTTCCAAAGTCTTGTCCCATGAGGGAACACAAACTTTATATCTGCGTCTCCTGCCTTTCAAACGTCCAGAACAGTTAATGCACGCGGCAATTTCATGTAGTATGAAATAGCATACCCAAATCAGAATTTTTAGTCCGGAGTTTGCTAGCGCACCGAGTTGGGGGAGGAGGGTTCTTGCGTCCTATAATTTGTCGAGATGAATAAACGACAGACAAACCACTTATCAAAATCTTACATCGCCCGTTTTCTCAAACAACTCGAAAGGAGCATCGGGGCATTCCTGATATGTTGTTTGTGCGCCAATTTTGTTTTTGATGGAGGTTGAGTGCAGGAAGTTTACGTAGAACTCTGGAGGGAAAGAAGCCGAGGAATTTTGCCTGAGGTCATCAGAGTCGCGATTGCCAACGGCTGGGACGAAAAGGTTGTCGACCTGCACAACGAATGGGCCCTGTCAGTATTGTCTTTCGTGTGGTCAGCGATGCGATGCTGACACAGAAATTATCTGCTGCTATGCAGATTTTGTTAGACGCGGTTCCATTTCCTGCAGCGTAGCAGGCCTCCTCCTGCTCTTTACAGCCTCCGGCGCCGAAGAATGATGTATTCATCTTCTGGAGAACAGCGTTGGACTGAAGCTGGCCGTATCCCGGAGCATTGGTGGCGAAATCGAGATAAGCCTCATTCTGAATGAGAGGATCATACCAGCCGCTGAATGAAAGAGCATATTGAGCATGGACATATGGTCATTAGGAGTGTTCTGTACTTATTGATCATCAGTGCGCTAACTGTGACCTTCTCGCCAACAATATTTCCAGAGTCAATTAGTGCGTTCTGCTGGTCGAAGAAGGTAACAAATTCGGGGCCATAATGGCCGCCATAGCTTTCCGTTGCGAAAATAAATTCTCTGCTTTGGAACTTCGAAAATTGTTGACTTTCGAACAAGACCTGGAAGGCCTGCCAGACAAACGGGGCTGCCGACACTGTGCTGTTGACCGTATCGGTGCCAAAAGAGAACCCAGTCCCGATAGGCTGGTCAATATATATCACTACGTATCAATGTCAGCGGGTCCCTCTAACAACGAATGAAATCAGAGCTTGACTGCATACTCACTGTTACTGATGTTGTTCCAGCTGGAGAAGGCAGCACCTGCTTATCAGCGATCGATCAGACTTAGGAAAGAAGAGGTCCTAACCTGTATGGATTGAGAACAGTTGTAGCGCCGTCTGCGTTGACCTTACAAGGCCCATTTTCCTGGAACAATCCAATCATTGAAGAGCATCCGGGGCCTCCATTGAGCCTGTGGCAGAGGTCTTAACGAAGTGAAGAAAATTGGACGTTTATGATATTACCAGAGTGTAAATGGTGCTGTCTCTGAGGCGTTCCGAGATTCAAAGAACCAGAACCACTGGATGATTGGTAAGAAGCTTATATTGCAATGGTCTTTATTGATCGTACCATCGACATGCCCGTGCCAACACTGATATATCCCGACATCTGTTGGACGCCAGGAGTGGTTTCGCACACCCCAGAGTCAGTGACGAATTGGAGAGATACTTCGGGATTGACTGTTGAAGTGAAGCGAGTCATCGGACTTGGCTCGCTCGAGAGGATTGGAGTTGCTTGCGTCGTCCATAGCCTGAAGCTTGAAAACAATGCTAAAAGCGCGATGGTTCCTTTCATGACAGTCAGTTGGGTCAGCCACTTGCTTGGACTCTTTGAGGGAAATCGTAGGTGTGTCGTACACTCATCGTGCACCGTAAGTTCCTTCCTTTTATTCGAATATGAGTGTCAATGCACAAGGATGCAGCATCATGGCCATATGGCTGCGATAACAACAGCCTGTGTTAGCTGAGCTATTTTTAGGGCTCACCAGTTATTTTAAACCTCGAGACATCGCAAAAATCTGGGAGAACCACGGACCATGCGGTGCTCGCCGGCGAAGTGAGCAGATGCGCTGCGCGCGATAACGAGACGTATGGTAGTCTGGGGAATTTTTGAAGAGAAGCAACCATTTACAGAGTGCATTCCAAACTAGGTGGTAGTGACATAGGTCTCGCTCGCGGTACAACGGTGAATTTCATAGAGTTCCTACAACTGAATGTAATTGCTCTCCAAGGACGATTTGCTTAAAGATCGCAAATGCTGCTTGTGGCTGGAACGCAGGCTAAGGATGGAAAGAATATTTAGGACCAATTTAGAAATGAGCCGAAAAGTAAATACCACTTCATGTCCAGATTGGTAGACGCGCCTAAAACGAATGAGAAAGTCCTTTCATTTGTTGCGTGTATGCAAATGTCAGGCATCAACTCACGCGAATGAAAAGTTTTCGACATTTTGTATCGCAGCGACGGCTGCTCCATTGATGGTCATGTTCGTGAACGGCGTTTTTGAGAGACGCTCTTTCCCAAACCAGTCCATCGCTAACGCCGAAGCATGACCGCCGAGCCAGTTACAGCTAGTTGAAGATGTATAATAAGCACTTAATGTCGTGTGACTCCGGGAAAAAACGTACTTGATATCTGCGTCGCCGGCCTAGCATAATATTCGGAGATTAGAACCTATTTACCGCACTGAACAATACATACCCAAAGCAGGGTTTTAAGTCCGGAGTTGACCAAAGCAGCAAGTTGGGGTAATAACGTCCTCGCGTCCTTGTAAACATTAGCGTAGGTTCTCGAAAAGAAGAAAGATGGAATACACACATCGCCTGTCCTACTGAACAGTGCATCTGGCGCGTTGGCGCATTCGCGGTATGTCGAATTCGCCCCAATCAATGCTTTAACAGATGGGGAACGAAGGAAAGTGAGATAAAACTCTGGAGGAAACGATCCCGGAGCCGTTTGACGCAGGTCATTATCGTCCCGATTGCCAACTGCAGGTACAAAGACATTTTCGATCTGTTACAAAAAGGTGACCTAAGTTTATGAGGAATAATGAAATAGAGTTACACAGAAATCGTCCGCAGTTCCGCATATCGTGTTGGATTCCGGACCAGTACCAGCAGCGAAGCAAGCTTCTTCTTGTTCCTGGCATCCTCCAGGACCGAAAAATGCTTGGTTTAGCGAGGCAATGACAGAATCGTTTTGCAGTTGCCCATAACCAGGTGCGTTTGTCGCAAAGGTCACATATGCTTCATTCTGGATGAGGGGATCATACCACCCACTGTGATGGAAATGTGAGTTGGCCTGGTCAATAGCGCAATCGAACGAAAACCTACTTATTGATCATCAAAGCACTGACTGTAATTTTCACTCCCTTTAATTGATGTTCCTTAATAAGCTTGTTTTGCTGGTCGAAGAAAGTGACGAAAGCCGGGCCATAGTGCCCTCCGTAGCTTTCTGTGGCAAAAATGAACTCCCGGCGCTGGAATTTCTGGAATTGCGGGCTTTCGAAAAGAACTTGGAAAGCCTGCCAGACGAACGGAGCGGCTGATACGGTGCTGTTAACGGTGTCATTGCCAAACGAGAACCCGGTCCCGATGGGCTGATCAATGTATATCACTAGATAGCAGTTGGTAAGGCGCATAGTATAGTATGAAGTGATCGCTCACTATTGCTGATATTGTTCCAGCTATGCGCAGTAATTTCAGTCAAGAAACTATGGAACAAATAGGTGGCATACCTGAACGGGTTGAGAGTCGTGGTAGCGCCGTCGGCATTGACATGGCAAGGCCCATTTTCTTGGAACAAGCCAATCATCGAAGAACATCCTGGACCGCCATTTAGCCTGGCGAAGTGCTCAGTTTTGACTTGTCCGATCAAGGACGGTCAGAGGAAAATCCTTACCAAAGTGTAAACGGGGCAATCTCTGGCGCCTCCCTTGATTCGAAGAACCAGAACCACTGAGTCAAAGGATTAGAGGAAGCTGCTCCAAGCGAGACAATCCACACACCATCGACATGTTGGTTCCAACGTTAATGTAGCCCGACATCTGGTGCACTCCCTGCGTGGTCTCGCATACTCCCGAATCCGCCACAAATTGCAGAGATATATCGGGATTGGTCGGGGAAGTGAAGTGCTGCACGACAGGCGCCTGTTGGATAGCGCTCGTGTCAACGACCGGAGTCGCGTGCGAGAGCAACGGCGTCAGTGCAAGAAGTGACGCTAATGTCTTCATCAGATTGAATCCCATTGTGCGCTGTGCTGGGCTGACTGCGATGGTGAGAAGGACAACCTTCCAGAAGGCATGCTCCCTGTTCCAACTTATAGCCGTCTTTGTCACGCTGGCGAGCACATTCATCGACCCGCACGGATGGAAGAACGAGAAAGCCGCTACACCATATGGTCTTGATAAGAGCGCGGTCCGCTCAACCCTCGACGCGTGTTCAAAAAAATTATTTTTGTAACTTTGAAAACTGCGATGCTCGTCGTGGGAGGAAATGAGCAAGGTAGAGTTGAAGCTGCGAGATGCTTATCAGAAGGATGATCGTCCTGGTAAATTAGTCACGAATAAGGAGCAGTGAGAGAAGGCGGCGATTACAGGAAAAATCAGAGAGGTAAACTGATTCATGTGGCGGAGGAATTACGCTCTGAACATTGTGGTAATCCTGATACAAGAAAGCAAGGGCAGATTTATACACTACAAGTAGAAGCGATGTCAGGAAGCAACTCGGCGACCGGCAAAGATAGCTCACCTTTACCTCTACCTCTCACCATACTCTGCATTTACCAAACCTTCGTCTTGAGTCCAACTTCGCCTGCAAGCCTAGCGAACAATCCTGATACTAAAATACCCATCGCAAAGCCAACCAATAACTTGGCGTCAATGAATGCTAACTTTGCCGGTTTTACTTTGATCTCGGTGGCAAGACGCTCGTCGTCTGTGCCCCAATCTCGCTGGACGATTTCTTCGTCAAAAATAGTCGTTGATTTGAACGCGTCGCGGAAAGCAGGCAGTCCGTCAATGCTGCTGGTATTGTGATTTTTCCAATACCATTTCAGGCCTTTTTCAGGGAGAGGTGGCCCATCAGGGCATGCTGTGCAGGCTTCTGCTTTGACGTCTTCGCTTTCTTTGCGCGCGGCCATGATGTGGAGCTTCATGCGGTTAGCTTTGAATTCGTAGAAAGGAATGGAATATCCGCAAGACTGATGCAAATGACGTCAGCCCTGACGAAGCAGATCAGCGTATTGGTGGCACGCACTGATCCCACTTTGTGGATGTCTACGACTATAGCACTGCGTGAACCAGGCTGACGTTGGTTCAATGGGATCAGGGCATTGTACTCCGGGGTGTCGAACTCGTACACGGTGCCTATTGTATTTTTAGTGATGAAAAAATTTGCAAGTTCCGGGTTGCTTGGAAAATACCTGTTCCAAAAAGTCGGACGATGCGCGGCGGGCCCTCGAAAGCGTTGAACATGACCGTAATCCTCTTGTTCTCGCGCAGGTGGGCGACAGTCTCCGCTCCTAGGGAACCGATAAGATGAGCACGTATGTACAAATTTGCACAAGAAAAGGTAGTCATACCACTTCCCGACATATCCTCGTACCAGACCTTGTTCTGATCGACGATATGGAACGTCCCATTGAAGCCCTTGGGCGAGACGTTGACATGGCCCGTCTCACTCAGTGGCGCCGTCGCAACCCAGAACATCTTTTGCTGCTTGATCCATGGGATGAGAAAAGAAGGGATTTCCGTGTAGAATTGGCCCATGGTGGTGGTGGTTTGTCTGAACCAGAGATCATGCTTGTGGAGTCACAAAAGTCTTATCTACGTATCGGTTAGCGAACGCGTGTTCAGCCGCTCAAATGGCGCGAACCTGCACAAGCCTGCAGACGGTAGGAATCTTCGGATTTGGACGAAGTATGCTCTGGGTAGCATTGGCCGCGGGTAGACCAGCAATGTAGCATGTTCTTTGCAGACAGGATTAGCGTTGAGCTTCATTGAACGATCTCATTGGCCACAGGTGGGGGTGAGGCCATGCCTTCTGCATCGTCTACATGTACTATGGTGATTCCATGGTCGTGGTCCGGTGATAGGCTAGCTCGGCGTCGGGGCCGACATCTGTATTGTGTGGCAGTGACCATGGGAAAGGCGTTGGCACAGCCACAATACGCATCACTGACAGCGCGCCGCGCGCGGCACTACTTAATACTCGAAGCGTCCAGATGTAATTTTTCAGCTGCAACTGGATTAGGAGACTTACATATAAATTCAAGGAGGAAAGGAACGAGTCTGAAGTCTGAAATAATTATAATCACCGTAAGAATTTGACCCCAAGGCATTTTATGACAGTAGCCTGAGTGCCTGTGAACTCGGAGTGGACTTCAAAGTTTCAAGGACGCGCTGAACAAAGGAAACATTGTAAAATCGAATCATCGGAGGGAGGAAATTCACAGAATGCAGCGGTAGAGGGAAAGCTGACTTTAAACTGGAGTTACAAAGACGCGCTGAGCAAAGGCAACATTTCAGAATCGGAAGGAGAGCGTCGGACTGGATAACCCTATGGCTTATCAGCATCTGCCATTGTGAAACAAAGGGCGTTGAAATGTTTACTCACTCAAAGATAAAGAGGCGTACGATAGCCAGTATCTTCGCAAATATCCATGTCTGTAATTTGAATGTATGCATTTTTTTGAAAACAAAGTAGAGGCCCGACAAGGCCGACAAGTGAGATCCCTCAATGCTTTAATTCTTTTGGAAATCGGTGAGCGCTCAGCGCCGACAAGGCACGCACCAGGCGAAACCTGCCGTCTTCAAGTGACGGATTATCAAAATCACTGTAGGTGCGATACATGTGTGGAGGCTCACCAGCGCAAGCCATGCAAGCCATGCAAGCATCAAAAATTATTAATTGTACTCCAGAGGAGCGTACGCTCACCAACGGAAGCGCTGGTCGACGGCAGCTCTGATAAGCAAGTCCGAGGCCTGATTAGGCACGACTTGAGCGCTTGAGCAGCTGACCTTATCTTCTTCCGAATATTATAGTCGCCCCCGTCTCGCCCGAATATTTGGATATATATGTAGACCGCTATTCTGCTAGTGAAAAGGGGATTAGGAAGCTCAATAAAAATGATTGGAGGATAAAACCCACATAAAACCCAAAGGGTCGATACTGCACAGGCGCTGGGGTAACGAGTACTGTCAGACTAACAACGCGGATGCATACATTTTTCCTGTACTGACCATATGCGCCGGGGGTTTGCACTTGACAGATCCGATTGCACCTCGATGGGCATGCACCTCCTTGTATCAAAATCGCGCCGATGTATGCACCCAATAGCGCCGCGCCTCGATGAGTATATGCGCTCGTACATAGAGCGTTCGTCTCCGTTTCTCCGCTTATGTGGACGAGATTATTTTCAGGATGAACTATTTTGTTTCCGCGCTAGAGCAGAAACGACGATCAGAACAGCAAAAAATAGAGCAAGTGCAGGGATGACAACGGATGCTTCGTCTAGACGCGAACCTCTCCAGTCCGTTAACGGCGTGTGATCGTCGATGACGCAACATGCAGGGTAGGCGGACAAGTGCAATTATCGTCGCCAGTCGTCGCCGCACCCGGGCAGGATTCACGATAATTGCAGAACGACTTCGTCTCTGAAAACCCAAATTGAGGAGCCCTTCAGACCTGGTTTTTTGAGACGACTCACTTTATTTAATTGAGGTCCTCGGCCGGGGTCAAAATAAATACCCGTCGTGATGAATGAACGTCCACAACGTCGGCGTGTGAGCACACGACCCGGGATGAGATTTGAAGTCAGATAGGCCGACAGACGCCAGCGCACATCTGCGCACACGCGACGATCCAGAGTACTGAGTACTGAGCGCCCAGAACCAGAACTTTGCGCGACGTCGGGCGGCACGAACGGAAAGTATCGTCAAATTGCTTGCTTTCCCATGAAATTTCCACGGAGGCAGTAGATTCTCCATTATACAATCCCCTTGAAGCCATTGGTGCGCACACGTGTATCCTGAGATCCACTTTGCTATCTTTTTTTGTACTTCATCTTGAATGTTCGTTCTCCCGCGAATGGTTTTCCGTGCTTTTCCGCCTTCTGTCCGACGTCCAGTTGCATGCAAGTTGCTACGCGATACCCTGCAGTACGCGTAGCTTTTACGACGGTATCGGCTGAGTGTCGGCTGAGCCGGGAGGTTGAAACGGGTTAGGTGAGTAACGGCAGCGGAGCGAGCCTGTGCGCCGGCGACGGCCTTCCTGATGCGGTCTGGAGTGAAATTGGATCACCGCCTCCCTCCTTCTTCTTGATCTCGTCTGATGCTTCTTTGAAGGGTTCACAGAAGCGAAAATTTAATGAGATGTCTTTTACAAACCGTCAGGGAAGGGCGCAGGCACCAACATAGATCGGGCCTGCTCACGAGTATATCTACTTCGCGGTCCATTCCCGGCTCTTTCCACCACCATCATCATGTCCACCCCACTCGTTCTGACTAGCGGCGCTTTCGTCGTTCTCTTCGCTTTCCTTCTTCTCAAAGCCAAGCGGAGAACACCATTAGGGCCTTACCCTCCAGGGCCAAAGGCTATTCCGCTTCTTGGGAATTTGCGCGACCTCACAGCGAAGGAGCTGTGGCTGCCAGCCAACAAGTGGGCTAAAGAATACGGTGCGTTTGACCTCTGAAAACTGTCGATGTCGGGGCTAGCAAGTCAAGAGTGGACGCGACTCAGTGGCTGACATGGCAGATGGAATACATGTCTGACTACATGATTATTTGCGCGTTTGGGGCGCATATATGCACTTCTTTTTAGTAGATTTCACCTTCCATCTGATTCTAACGACCTCTGTATAGGCGATGTCGTTTACCTTCATGTCTTTGGCATCGGACTGGTTTTTTTGAACAGCCCCGAAGCTGCCCTTGACCTGCTTGACAAGCGCGGGGCAATCTATTCGGACAAGCCGAACTTAGTGATGGCTGGAGATCTGTAAGTCGCGCCTTTTCGTTAGAAGTGATCATCTTTTTTTCTCCTTCCCAATCTGCATCGCGAGCTCTTCAACTCCGTGTTCTTTACTGCGCATCACATCTTGACGCACGCGTCAATGGCGACATATCGTCTTCTGGCTACATGCTGGTAGTGTCAATCGCGCCAGCTGCCAGTTTTGGCACATCGCGTTCCGTATTGGTTCACATTCAGAAGTCCAGTCTCGCGCATTTCTCATCCGTTTCCATGCATATATGCGCTCAAAATCCATGGTTTCACGCGTCAGTTTTGGTGTATCATTCTTCTTTCTTACTGTTGGCAGCGTAAATCGCGCTAGAGCTATCGATATGCACTATTAATGTGCATTATTCTGAGATTGGTGACCTGGATCGTCTCACAGTTCCAGCTTCTAGCTAACCTCGTAGTTCCCTTCAAATTTCCTTCCGATTGCATTCACTTTGATTGACCTACGCCGCTTTTCGTTTCGTTGTGCTAATGCTTTCTTACCTTGCCCGGCTATTGAAATCACCATCGACACTGGCACTTAAAATGGCATCAATATATCGGAACTCCACCGGGACCATAATTACTATTCGGAACTTTCTCAAAACTTCTCTGCCTCCCATCCGTGCTCCGATAGATGCGGGTGCAAAAATATGGTGAGCGCTACTCCATCCTTTCCATTCTGCTTCTCTCTCTATGGGTTCTCTGCGTGAACCCCGGTTTCTCCGAAGCATGTCATTTTGCGTCCACCCGTCGTTGCTGCTCTCGCGTTGCCAATGGCTTTCCTCATTGTTGCTATTTTTCAAGCATGCTGGCAACTCATCTTTACTACCCTCTCCCTTGCCTGGGAGAGGCTGTTGTTATACCGTTCCTGTTCTTTTTTGCGTAGCTGTCTTTCACAGGCCACTGCCATGCTTGATGCATGACGCACGAATTCCATTGCCCCGGGACGAAGCACTATACACGGTGCGACGGCGAACCAAGTCTCTGACAACCTGCGGTCGACTGGTCGTTTCCCTTCACGTATCTTCCGCACTGGGGCTCGGGGGCTTCTGGCTGTGGTTCCTGAATTCCTTTTTTTTTGAACCCGTATCTTCACGGCGAGGTGGGGGGGTTCACACCATCCGTTGATGTCCTTTGTGTCTCACTGAATGGAACTACATCCGTATGGAACCACTTAGAATCTCTTGTTTTCGTGGATTGTTATGTTGTGGTGTTCCATGACCTTGTTTCTGTATATGCAACGTCTTAAATCGCTTCACGTGCTAACGCAGGTTATTCTCTTTTAGGTAGCATTTACTCCTTACGGGGAGCAATCCAAGCGCCATCGTAAACTTCTACACAAGGCGCTGGGTATCCCCGTCATCCCGCAGTATCACCCGCTCCTCCTCACCAGTACACACACCTTCCTCCGTGCACTTATCAAGGAGCCCGCCCTTTTCACGGGACATATTAGGCGGTACACAGGCGGCTCTATCTTAAGCGTTGTGTATGGCTACCAGCCCCTCCCCGCCAAAGCCACCGGGCTGCCGCCAACTCATGGCGGTGCAAGCATTGCAACTGCTCACCGCTCCAAGGATACTGGCGATAGTGAAGGAGAAGTGGATCCGTTCCTTCGGCTGGCCGAAGAATGTGTTGGTATCCTCAGCGAAAAAATTGCGTCGGGCGGAGGCGTGTGGCCAGTCGACGTCCTGCCATCGCTGCAATATATCCCGGAGTGGGTCCCCGGGGGCGGATTTAAGCGCAGTGCACGCGAATGGAAGAAGAAGATGGAGGAGTTTGTAGACAAACCCTACGAATTTGTGAAGAGTAGCCTGGTATGTTTTGATCCCTACTCTATGTTCAGGTGCGATGGAGACGGCAAGCTAATTATTCATACGTTCATGTAGAAGTCTGGCAACTACAAGCCATCCCTGTGCTCTATGCTGCTGGAGGACGAAAGCATGCACGGCGGCGATCGCAATCGCTTTGAGTTCGACCTCAAGTGGAGCGCGAATTCAATGTACTCGGCGAGCATGGATGCGGTATGTCCTATTGCGCGGGAGCTGGTTGACTGTAGCTTACGCAGCGTACTTAGACTATAACGGCGGTGTCGCATTTCGTGCTTGCTATGCTACTGTATCCCGAAGTGCAACGTCGCGCCCAGGCAGAAATTGATGTCGTTGTGGGCGCGGACCGTTTGCCAAGCTTTGAGGATCGTGCTCAGCTACCCTTTGGTGCGTCCCGTATCTTGTTTTTATTGAGTGGGAGTTGATTTATTGATTCCTGCGTTGCATTTTTCAATATGCAGTGGATGCTGTCTTCAGCGAGACGCTTCGATGGGGTGTCCCCGTGCCGTTAAGTGGGTGCTTCGCCCTCTGGTGTGTGCTGAGGCACGGACAGATGATACTGACAATACCTCTCCGTGATCAGATCTTCCTCACAGGTTGATGGAGGACAATTTGTACAAGGGCATGCTCATTCCCAAGGGTTCGCTGGTATTTGGTAATATCTGGTCAGTTTGGTTTTCTGCTCGCAGATGGATGCGTGTATCAGAATTAATTCGCTGGTTCTGATAGGGCGATACTGAGGAACGAAGAAACGTATCCCGAACCAGACGCGTTTAAGCCTGAACGTTTCCTCGAACCGCGTACCGCTGAGGTGGCTCAACGGATGGACCCGAGAAATTACGTGTTTGGCTTCGGTCGCAGGTCAGTCCCGATGGAAATTTCGTTATCCTCTTTTCTCCTTTGGCAATTTCTGATTAAGCATGCGCAGACTGTGTCCCGGCCAACACCTTGTCGAGTCGTCGGCGTGGATTCTCATTGTGTCCATGCTTGCCACCCTGAATATATCGAAAGCGGTGGATGAGCACGGAAACGTGCTCGAGCCAGAGGTCAAATTTGAGAACCCAATCTTCAGGTGTGTTCAGGCTTTGATAACCCTTCATGTTGTAATGCGATTGTGCTTATGTGGTTCCTGTCTGAAGATCACCGAGTCCATTCAGTTGTGACATCCGCCCGCGCGGACCGAAGGCGCTATCGCTCATCGAGCAAGCGGATACCGTGTAGATGCGTGGAAATTTTTGCTGCTATCACTTTGCTTTTTCGCTTTCGTATTGCTCTTTGGCCAGTTGGTTCTTGCTGCTGGTCCACCCCAAATTTCCTTTCATTTCATAGCGCAAAGACGCTCTAATTCTCCGCCCATGTGCAATCGCGGGCGACCTTGTCTCTCCTTATTTCACCAGTCCCATTTTGCAACCTAGCCTTGCACACACCCTCCTTAATCAGTCTGGCCAGTCTAGATTACTTTTTTTGAAATTCACTCTTGCCCTCGTACAAATGCAATCGGCTTGTTCAGCCTGAAATCAATACATAGCTACTCGTACTTTACGTGGAAAGCTTTCCTGTAGGCTTAATCATGAATATAATTTGTGGTGACTCTCCGCTGATTGTCAGTATGATCAAGCTCAAGCATATCAATGAAGAAAGGTAATCAGTACATCTGAATGGTACCCAAAGATCTCCGAGGTTTGGCTTCAAGCTTCCATAGTGAAGAATGTGTGCGATTGGGATGTAACAGTATCGGTGCCAAGGTTGATTGGTCGGATATTGCAGTGGGGTCCACATTTAAGGAGGATTACGAGTCCGACCTCAGAAATGAGAGTAAGCGGCCGGACGATGATCGATTACATTTACAATCGGTAGCCAGACAATAGCCAGAGGTGCAGATATACATGGTGTCCAAGTCAACGCTGTTTTCTTGTCCCCTTCTTGTTGGTCTGCCCTTAAAAATAGAGGGCATGGGAGCAATGATCTGAGGGCGTGGGGAGAGGCGCTGACATTGACGACCTCCGGGAGATCCTGGGCCCACATGATCAGCGATGGGCTGATTGCAATACACTATCATCTAAATGGTATGTATGTCAATGAGTGTTTGGGCTATTTCTGTTCATAGCCGTATCATGCTGATCATAGCAAGATCATAGCCTGTGCCCATTGTCTGTGTATCTTGTTTTGTTGTGATAAAATGATGGTAGGAAGATGTGAGTTTTCTGTTCTGGAGCTGAAGAGGATAAGTAGTATGTAGGTCAAATAGCTAGGTGATTTGAGTGGCCAACGGAAAGTCGACGCGTAAAGGAGGTCCGGGAGGGGATAATTTATTTAACTACTTACAAGCTTGGGAGCGCAAGTGGGACAATTTGGGGAGAAAAGAGGACGTGTCACTAGTTCACTCGAACAGCCTTCTAGCACAATGATTTCATTGCGCGTAATATATCAACTTTTTCTCTATGTATAATTTTGGGTGGGAATCGACATGTTTTCGTCCTCGCAAGATGCGACATTTCTTTTAGGCGGATAGATATCGCGGAGACATGCGGAAACGTGTCAAGTGCAGAAGATGGTCGCCTGACAGCTTATAGATGAGTCGGAAACGCGAACATCCAACGGTCTACTCGTGTGTGGCACACACCAAGGGGTTGGAAAAAACTACACCGCTTCTGGTTCAGTAGTCGATGGGACGGCCTGCATTTGCGATGAGTATACAATTATTGTACAGAGAATAATGTGAACTAGATATACTAGTCATTAAGATTTCAGGTCTCTCCTGACGCTGTATATGCTCCTTTTCAATTCAATGGCGTCAACGAGGTGGTCATCCGCCGCACGCGCTGACAAACTTTGGGTGGTTACAAAGTCTGGGCTGAGCGTCTGTTCTCTACCGGGCTGCTGAGGTAGCGGCTGCTGTGGGCCTCGTCCAAAGCGCATCTCGAACTCTGCCTGAGATAGCATGGGCAATTCTCGAGAAGGACGCGTTGCCTGTTGTAATGCCCGATACATGCGTCCCGACCACACGTTTGTCAGGATGAGATGCACGATGATAAACATCGCGTTGACCGGGGGGTGAAATGCGTACGCGGCGCATACTAAAAATGCCTTAGTGGCAACGATGGATCTGCAAGAGAAGGTCAGCGACCAGAGTGAGTAAGAAAGGTACCTGACGTACAAGCAATAGAGGTGCGGCTCTAACACCGCAAAACGCGTCACGGCAAATAGTGTGGTATTCCACGAGTGAGAGCCTGAGCCCACCGTGTTTCCAGAACGGAGACTGGCAACGAGGAGCGTGTAGACCTTGTATGCCACAGCAAGGTACAAGAAAAGCTCATTTGCCAGCTGGACGGCGAGAGCTGGGCCGAGGAGATTACCCGCGGGCCGTTCTAAGCAGTAGTCGGTTGTGCTTATGTTCTCGGCGGAGAACGTCTTGGAATAAGTGCCGGCCATGGCAACCGTGGCAAGCCAGAAGATGCCAAAGAAGCCAACGACTGGTTTTTGCATCGCGTACAGGGCACAGACGCGGATATAGAAGAGGAGCGCGGTCGAGGCGACGAAGGCGATCAGGAATGAGTTCAGCGCATCCTGGAATTTGGCGCAATCTTCGATCGGGTGCGCTGGGGAACATAACGTGCTCGCAAATCAGAAACACGCGATAACAAGGTCAGCCTCGACGTAGGGGCTCACTGAGAAGAAGCGCACGGCCTACTGCGTAGGCTAACAGTGATATTCTACGAGAGCTTCTTTTAGTTCGCAGATTGGTTCACTGGCGCCCAGAAAATACCTAGTTGTGAAATAAACTGAGGTGGGAAACCCTTGTTTGAAGGATAAAACGAGTCTCCAGTCGTTTCTAAGGTTATTGATGACATCCCAGACCAGTATCTGCGCCCCAGAAGCGTTAAGCAGCTAATAAAATCTCAGCGATGCTGTATATCCCATACCGAAAATGTCCCAAGGTGGATATACGTCGATAGAAGGACGTTGTGGACCTCGTGCGGGGAAAGGAATATCAATGGGGTAGGCAGCTCATCCAGGGAGATGGTGGTGTTGAAGATGAAGGCCATGCTCGACCCTGACACGGCTTCGGAGAAAATTCCCTTTCATTTGTAACCCAAGTGTATGTAGGTAATATGAATAAGTGCTCCATCAATGCATCAGCGTATTTATAACCCCCGGCGAACAAAGGCCTAAAAGGGTAAGGTGGAATGATGTCTATAAATAGTCACACATGGACATGATGATCATTGCTACTTATATTCACGGCGCCGAAGTTCAGTGGTGTTGTCTATGTACATGGAAAATACAAAATCAAACAAGAGGATGAGTAATAGCAGACATAAATCAGCTCTAACACCAGTTACGCCGGATCATTCTACTTAATTATTGAAGTTAGTTAAAACTTGAAAGAGACCTCACTAATTATTACATTCATGCGGCACGCTTTCGTAGCGTCGACGTTTCATATAAGATATCATAATCAAAAGAATAGCTTTAATTTATGTACACGGGTAGATGATTCTAACTCCACGGATCCTAATTCGACACCTCCTTTGAAAGCGGCATCGGACGAATTCACCAAATATTGTTCAGTACCGTCGACGCTGATGATCCTGCGATGTCAGACCCTCCGAGTCTACTTAGGCCCACTAGTGGCCGGCACCCAGTGAGTTACCATACTAGAAATTAGATTACTCCTACGTCTAATGCAAGTTTCAAGCGCTATAACCCTGTATGCCACTACAATAGACCGCAAGGGCCCAAATCACGTAGCTAGCGCTCTTATTTAAATTATTTGAACTGGAACGACGAGGGATGCAAATTATATATTTAAATTGTTAATCTACTCATCAACGAACATTGCAGTTGATCATGATACAACATGAAGCTGATTTTTTGGTTTAATCAAATTAAACCCTCTATGAACATACACGTTTAAGTAATAGAGAAAGACAAATGTTTTTACGTTGATCTAAACGCACCTTATACCACTGATGTCCTGACGATCTCAAACTTGACTTCAGTCATCCATCAAGCTAGAGTCTGCTAGACGCGCACTGCCCGCTGCTGAAATCAAATGATAGCTCTAGAGTAAGTTTGGTGATCTATCTGCACTTTCACGTGCAGTACCCGCGCTAGTCGTCCTCTTTTCTTGGCTCGCAGAGGCAGGACTTCTTTCGTACCATCATCCCATCATCATCTCTCTAAGCACTGCTTTCTCAAAGCTCATCACAAAAACGGCGTAAACAGAGCGCATCATCGCTTCTCAGAATAATGTAAACAGGCGTCTAACTCTACTTGGTTTCGTCTAGTAATAGTACTATTCATTCAAGACCCTCTTGAGTCAAAGATAGTAGGAACTATACAACATATTATCAGTGTACTGATTATTGCCATGCGATCTTCGACCGTATGTACGCCTACGGTCTACCTTTTATTTTAAAGCGATTCTCGATCTCAATTGTCCCATCTGAATGCCAGGCAGGATATATTCTTCGCAAGCCTCAAATACGGGGATCAAGACGAGCAGTTCTGCAGTTCTCATTTCAGAGTTATCGATGTTCCTATCACCGTTTCACATACTCATATGTTCATAGAATTTGGCAGCAGCTAAGCACTGACACTTTTTCAGATGGTGAAAGCTATGTTCGCCTGCAAATCGTCTTTCTCTTTTTGGATCCAAGTACGCCAAAATAAGGTCTGCCGGCTCCCGACTGCGCGCCTTGAAAGGGAGCTTCTGCGCAGCAAATTGAAGGCAAATTCACATGGCATCTGTTACTCCGTTCCGTACTGGCAGAACCTTACCAACTTGGTCTCTTACGATGGTTTCACGGAAAGATGACCCCACGAAAAGGTTGAGATTGGTGGTGTTTGAGCCGTTTTTCAAAGTCATTAACAAGCCTAATAATCTGATCGACCGGATGTGATCACTTGCCTCGGAAAACAGTTCTATACATCGATTAAATAGCCGTGGCAGTGTACAATTTCAGTGCAGGGCCTCTGCCGGTGAGGTGAAACGGAGGTCATAAATGATAATCGGTGAACGAGTAATAATTATGTACGAATACCCCAGCAAAAACTCATAGGTTTTTGTCCAGTCTTTGCTGTTATCCCAAAAAGTTTCGTGTGATAGTTGCTCCCTGACTACTGAAATCAAAAAGGCTGAAGAGGCACCTAGGCACGGGGCTGACGTGCGCTTACTAGCTCAAGCTTCTTGGCGTGTGCTGTGTGCGTAATCGAGGTTTATTGAACTTTCACCGTTCACGAAACGTTGATGGGAGAATTTTACAGAAGGGTTGATCGTAAAAATGAAATGCTATGGTCCTCAAGCATACAGTTAAGCTTCTGGCTTGTATGAAATATCATTATGTAGAAACCTGAGTATAACTGTAGTGTTTTTCCGGATGAAGCCGAAACGATCTACTTGTCTATTTTTAGACGGGTATTCAAATGTAACACATCTTCTGTAAGCGATTGGGAATGTTCCGATGCACGCGCTGAAATAGAATCATCAAACGGTAATCGAGGTGGCGAGTGACCCATCGGACAGCCCCCCCTCAGAGAGCCGCTTTACATCGACGCTCAGATAACTGCACTGCTACCCTCAAAAGAAGTACTATAATCATTCGCAAACCTTGATTGAGCGGAAGAGCGTCGTCGCAACTTATTCTATAATTAAATATTAGTCCCGTTGACAGTGGAAAATCTTGAAACAGGAGCGAACGATGCCAACATACCTACCAGCGCCAGAGTAGAGTGGATACCCACCAATAGGACTGGTTCTTACATCCGACCATTTCCCCATTCTGTCGCTTTATGCACTAATACTTATAGCGCCCCGTCTCATATAGACTTCTTGCTGCCACTCTCACCACTTGATCCCGGATTGGCAGCATTTGGGCTGCTCTCCTGAGGATGTCTACCTCGGTGAACGTCCCATTTCTGAGCGCTAGTATTCCATTGGCAGACGTCCCGACACCGTACATATTCTTATCACCTTCGGTGGTGTATGAGATCAATCTTTCTGTATATTTTCACTTCTGCGCGACTGGTGTAAGTCCATCTATCTGAATTTGACTCTTCTTCGCTCTTTGACGCTTGTTCTGTTCTGATACTAGATCTATTTATGGGATTTTCTCAATAATCTGAGAAATGACTATCGATTATTTGCTGCTTACAAGCTCAACATCCCAACTATCGTATATTTTATTGTCAGGCGAGTAGAATACATGTTTATGCTTGAATTGAGTATCTAACCACCATTTTTTACACAGGCTTGCGCTTCTGGTGTACTGCTTTGGGAGGGCTGCTTTATTGAGTGCGTCAACATCCCGTCTTTACATCGATTTTAGCTAAGGAGAACGGTTATCATTAAGCCTTACCCGTAGAGAACTGCGAGCAATTGGCTCAAGTAATGACCGCCATGCTTACCATCGCGGTAATTGGAGAAACTGGACTATGCTACCTGCGGATAGTTGCTGTTTATCGGCCATACCCGTATGTCTTGGGGTTCTTTGCTCTGACCTACCTCTCTGTGGTGGCCATGTCTTGTACATTGTTCAAGACATTTGGAGCGAAACCAATTGGCCCAACGCAATATTGCCAAGAAACCGTCCAGGGGGTCTTCGGCATTCCCACCCTCATCGTATTGTTTGTCAACGACTCTTTGATCTACATCGCCATCGCCTATCGAATATACAACGTCTTTCTTACCTACGACTTCAATGCTACTTTCAAGAGGAAATGTGCTATCATTCTCTTCGGTGCCTCCTTGCCGATCGGACACAAATTTATCCTCCTCGAAAGTCAGCTGTATTGCTTGTAAGGTTATTTACTTACTCCTGGATTATTACACCAACTCACGACATTTTGCTAGGATTGTTGTCTTTAGCAAAGGCCTTGTTCTTGCATTAGTTTCCGGCAACGAGCCCAGGAATGCCAAATTCTTCGTCTTCCACGTGGTTCTCGCGACGATTCTCATCTCCCGTGTTTATCGCCAGCTAAGGGATACTGGCCGTATAACTCAGCAAAGGGCGGCCAACAGAGACTTCCAGACAGGAAATCTGAGCTCTGCTGAATTTGTACACGAGGTCAATATGACCGTGCAAGAACGGTCATCAAAAAGGTCGATGATGGAGATACAAGACGATGCGTCGTCCATCGGCACACCTCTACCAGAAAAAAATACCTGCTCTGCCGCTATTCCAGAAGGTACTCTCGACGAATCGAGTTACCCTCACGGGAAGGAAAACCAGAAATACCCTTATGACGTGTAGGAGGGAGTATGGGCTCGCAGCTGAGTAGAAACCGAGATGATATCATGTATTATTTATCCCCCAGCACTTTCAGACGCATTTCATTGTATTACTGTACATACTTAGGTACCTGAGACTTTTTCCCCGACAGACTATCAGCTACATACACATCCGATGTTCAGAACGTTGACTCGGGAACACTTGCTCGTGCATTTAGTTATAACCCCATCTTACTACTGTATTACAAGTAAATTATCCACTTTCTGTGAAACACTGGCCGCAAATCATCTGGTGTGATACAGTATTTTTTTTCCAACGGCCTGAGGGAGTTCGGGAAGTACCAGCGCCGGGTTACTTGGTCAACTGAACGAACTGGAATAGAACAGCGAAGCAGCTGATGTCGATGAGGCCTTGAGGTCGATATTATTGGCACTGATAGATTCTACATGATTGATACGCCGCAGCCCTAGAAACTTTCATAGAATTGACGAAATTCAAGTTGATGGAACAGAACAGAAAAAGAAAAGAGAGTGCTGACTGACATCGATGACACAAACAGGGCCCGGACCCCGGACCACCGGTTTCCTCATTGACGCCAAGCACATAACGTGACATCTAAGTGTGGCTGCAACATTGGCGCCGAGAAAGTGGAATACCAAGCCACTCAGGCGCCCTTTATAAGCATGAAACTACGCACCGCCTTCGTCCCTTTCCTAACCTTTCTCGGACGCCCATACAAAACCTTACTCGACGCTTTGCTGATTATAACTGCCAAAAGCACCAGAACACACTGAATGGGACAATCTTCTACTCTAACAACTTCCAATGTCTCCACTACTGCCGTATTGCCACAGCCAGCACTCTCCCTCGTCGTTGAAGACGAAGATGAACCCCCTAGTAGTGGGCCGCGTTCAAGTGGGACACCTGAAATGAATCTCGACGGCAAGACAGTAGATATTTCAACTCAGGACATTGCGGATACCAGTTCCCAAGATTGCGTCAGACGCGACCAGGAGGCGTCGTCGCCCCGTCTCACTAACGAGACATCTGCTTCCGAAGCGCAGACGGACGTGGAAAAGCTCGAAGTAGGCGATGAGCCGGATTCGCGTCGCAGAGGACCTCGTGGGTCGAAACCATCCCTAATGGCGCGCCTCCGTGCCGCCTTGAAGTCCAAGAAACCAGCAGGACCTCGTCCTACCTATTACGCATCATTCATGGCCGCATTCAGATACACTCCGATCAATATTCTGCTTATTTTCATTCCTGTTTCCTGGGCCCTTCACTATACGCACCAGAGTCCGACATTGATCTTCGTGTTCTCTGGCCTTGGCATCGTACCACTCGCTGCCCTTCTTGGACTGGGTACTGAACAAATCGCCTTGAGTACTACGCAGAGCGTTGGGGGCCTCTTAAATGCATCGCTTGGGAATTTGATAGAACTCATCATTGCGGGGATTGCTCTGAAGAAAGTGCGTTGCTAATGTTCTCCTCCGTCGCGATCCCAATTAATTTCCTCGACAGTGCGAGTTAGAAGTCGTTCAAAGTACTCTACTTGGTGGTCTGCTGAGTAATTTGTTGCTTGTACTCGGTTGTTCTTTTGTCGGTATGTTTTACGTTCAACTATGCTTACGCCTTGATCCCTACTTATAATATATCTCAGTGGGAGGTTTCAGATTCCATCACCAACAATTCCAGGCTATGGTGGCACAGCTTAATTCGTCCTTACTTATTGTTTCTGTGATCTCTATCACTATTCCTGCTGCGTTTGTAAGCCTGCTTCTTTGTATGTGTAATAATATCAGTACTGATTCGGTTGCAGCATGAATTCTTGGAATCACGTCTAGTTTCCGGCACAGAAGTGAAAATCCTGTTAGAGCTCAGTCGCGGAACAGCCATTATTCTTATTCTGATGTACGATACTTCATCTATCTGTGTAATTGTTGTCTTACTTATAGCGTTCTAGGTACCTCGCCTATGTATGAGACATGACGATATCTATTACCGCGGACATAACTGACTTTCTCGCCCTTCAGCTATTTTTTCAGTTCTATTCGCACAATCATCTGTTCCTGGACACTACCCAAGAGCGCACCATATCGAACAGTTCATCGAGCTCCAAACGTTCTATTTTCAGTCGCCATTCTACGCAAACATTGCCTACAGCAGCAGACAACACACTGCGCCGCTCACGGTCAGCTTCCAGGACATCGTCCGACGATGAAGAAGTCGCTAAGCTCAATAACCCTGCGGCGTTAATCTTGCTTGTCGTTGTGACCGCTCTTGCGTATGTCACGTCTGATTATCTCGTCGACTCTCTCGACGGACTCATCGCCGCCCACCCGAACATCTCGAAAGAATGGATCACACTCATTGTTATCCCGATTATCAGCAACGCTGCGGAGCACACCACCGCGGTGATCGTCGCGAGTAAGGGCAAGTTTGACCTCGCCATGAGCGTCGCCGTCGGGAGCTGCATCCAGATTTCGCTTCTCGTCATTCCTGTGCTAGTGTTGCTGGGATGGATCATGAACAAGCCGCTCACATTATTGTTTGACCCCCTTGAGACCGTGGTGCGTTCATAGCGGACTCGCAGATGTGGAATGTACACGAGCGCTAACAATAACTGTTCACATAGGTTCTGTTCCTTTCTGTCCTCGTCGTCAAGTTCTCTGTTGAGGACGGAAAATCACATTGGATGAGCGGGACGGTACTTATTGGTATGTCTATAGTGTTTATAAATTATTGCAGCTTTCTCAATTATTTTCGGTTCAGCTGTCTATATTCTTATAGCAGTGTCTTTCTGGCATTTCCCGTCCGACACTGCGCGCCTTATCCAGAACCAGCCCATTCAATGTTTTTAACATCGATGATAATATCGGTGCCCATGTCTAAACGCGATCTTTTTAAATTTATTCGTTCTGTTATCCACTTATGTTGCATCACTTGGTATCCTATCCCGGTTCCGTATTCTACATGCGCGCCAAATATCAGGCAAGCGCCGAATGCAATTCGCTCGAAAGAAAAAATCTTGCAAAAAGCTAGGGTCGGAATTGGATCAGAAATAAGTCGAACGTTGAACGCAGGGTCCTGCTAAATGTCAAAATGACTACTACTTAAAATACAAACATTTACTGAGGTGTGTACATATTCTATTACGTAATTGCATACATATTATCACAAAGTGTGTCCGATTTCACCACCTCCAACCAACCTCCGACCTAGCGCTGGCGACCTTCTTTATACCCATATCCATCCGTTCTTCCATTGGAAAACCAGGTAATCCATCAGTTGGGGTACGTCAACACAGTAGTGTATTGTCGTGTCGGTATGGTCAGACTTTGTCAGCTTGGTCTGACCTCCTCTCGCTCCGGAAAAAACTACTTTGCTGGCTGGCTTCACCTTCAGTGCTACGCAAAGCATGCAGGCGGAAGTCGCCTCGGCTCTCATCGCTCGCGTAGGTTCGAATGGATGCGCTGAGGCTTGCTGTGTGCATACTGGACCCCGCTAGGGACGAAATGTCCTTTTCAACCTCTACATCTTTCCCGCTCACCTCCTGCCATGTCCGTCCCGCTCTCGCAAATTCAGCGGAAGTTATTCCTTCCGTTTGGAAATCTGTCACAGGCGCCCGCCGGTTGGTATCACCGAATTCCCGCAGCTCGCGATACACTCGCGAAACTAGGACGACGACTAACACCAAGTGGCAGATGACGAACATGGAGTTCTTAGCCTGGTTCATGGCGACCATAATCACTAGGAATGTTTTGCTGAGGACGATGAGCCTGAAAATATAGAGTGAGTATCTACCAGATGCTCCGTTTTAAAAGTGGAGGAAAACTCACACGCAGTACAGTTGGCTTTCGAGGATGACGACTTTTGAGCCCACAGGCAACGAAGCACCGAACAACAGCATGACTGCCTTTCTCTTCCATGTTGCCTCAAACTCATGGTCGAGGAAAATGCGGTAAATGCGATATGTGATGGCTATATAAATGAGGCTGTCGTTGGTTAGGAGCACCGCAAGCGTGCCCATGAGGAGATTGCCATTGACAACCTCCCGACAATAGTGACTGGGCCCGATGGGCACAGCACCATATGTCTTGTAGAATGTTGATGACATTGCTATGGTCGACAGCCAGGTCAAACCAAAGAGGCCGACAACCCTCAATTTCCTGCTGTAGACGGCGATCACGCGAAGATAGAAGAAAGTCTTGACGCAAACTAGTGAAATGATAAGCAGCACCATGAGTGCGTTTTGCAATGCACCACAGTGTTCAACTTCAGCCGCTAATTTCAGAAATAATGCTGTTTAGCCGCCGGTGTCAAGGAGGGTAACCACAACGCACTCAACAGAACTGCTCTCCCAATAGCATACGCAAGTAATGTGATTCTGCATTGAGGCGTTTATCAACATATTACATGAAATGGAAGAACGGTTTTCACCTCATGACGAAGTAGAGAAGCATTGTGATGCACAATTTACGACAATTGAAGATCATCCTCAAGTCATTTCTCAGATTGTTTAGGACGTCCCATATTAGAATCTGGAGATGGCCAATTCAATTAAATCAATGCGCCTTTCTAGCTCATTGTAGACTTACACCGGTCGAAGCAATGTGGATATACGTCGCGAGGTTTATATTATGAGCCAAACTCGGATTTAAAAATACGAGGGGAGTAGGAATCTGGTCAAGAGGAATCGAGACATCGAAGGGAGGTGGTACAGGCACCGGCGTGCTCATTCTGCGGGAGAGAAAATAAGAATAATCACCTCAAGGGAGCAGGAGGCAAATAACAATGTCATGCTTCAGTCCGCCGGTTATATAAGACGTCGCATGGGGCTCTCGCGTTTTGTAAGGGTAACAGCTATTGACTTCATCTTGATGCCAGAGAAAGAAGCGATGAATGTGGGCTATTCGTGCATCATTATTTCCACACTGAGCGGGTGCTTTCCCAAGGTCTTTCATCGCTCCCACTCTTTGTTCCTGTTGCTGTAACTGGGTGATGAAATGTCAAAGTTATCTATGTGATTACTCCCATTAACTTGGTGTGTTCTACTATATATAGAGTCGTGAAGGATTAATTTCCTTTTCCTTCGAAGGCTCTTCCTCCCTGGAAATATTTTGAGGCTGTGAGGGCACTTTCATGCCGGTACCTCATTTTCTGGATCCTGACTGTATTTAGGAGACGGGCCATTTCTCCACCGGGCCCGAGGTCTCTATACACAGCCAATCTACAAAGATAATTAACGCTTGGTCCTCTGACCATTCGAGCTATGATCGACATTATGCAGTAACAGCTGCATCAGCCGCTGTTTTACCGTGTTCTAATGGAACCTTGAGCGGGAACTGTGGGAAACGGGAAAAACATGAACGTGAAGCTTGACATTGGCTTGACATGCCCAACGGACGCCCTGTACACCATTCCGATTTATTTACGCCTTTGCAGCATAAAAATACGCACGCACGTTTCCGCATCCGCCCACTTCATAAGGTCTTTCCTCTATTCCCGCCCGGCGTGAAATTAAGAAGTATTTACGGAGAGTTGGGAATTTTTCAAATGAATGATCATCGATCATCCACTGACCCGGTACCGTGGGCGAGCGTACAGCTTTTCCATGAGGCCTTATTTACCGGTCACCCTCAAAGCTCCATGCTATGGCTCATACTGCACTCTTCCAGATAAACTGAACATCATCGCACCTGCACGACCATTCTTGATTAGTCGCTTGCAACGACGCAAATTATTTTTCCGCCATCTTGTTCAGTGTAAGCTTTGGGCAACCAAGGATGATAATCAAGAAGCATCGATTCTCGACATAGTAGATACCGGTGAGCGCTGATATATGATCATATCATATCTAGTCACTAAGTCCATGGAACTGTTTTTCTTTAACCAACACCTGAAGATCAGGCAAAAAAAGGTGTATGCATGGGGTCAATTTGTAGCTCATATGCATTTGGTCCTTGCCTGCAGTTACGTATTTAAGGACTATTCAAAGGTGGAGCTGGATCCGCTGTAGTATGGATCTGCCAAGCTTGGGGTGTGCTGCGGTTTTGACCCAGACCTCACTCGTATTTGATACGGTTTTTGTTCTGACCTCCATTCCCAACAAAGCCGCTGAAAGATTCAATACATTGATATTTTTTTTTGGCTCGCGCAGCTGGCTTGGCAAGTTGTTGATTGTGATCGTGGTTTGTATGCATAGCCAGGTGAGATACCACTGCTCAAGAATCTACTATCGTTCCAATAGAAATGGTTGCGGCCAAGAACAGACGGTGAGATTGACAGAAGAAAATGACTGACAGCGTGTTGTGAAGCCCCTTGCACACACATTTTTGACGATCGTCATGAGACCTGACCGAGCTTACCTCCTCCAGCTTCAGATTATACTAATAGAGTTCAGCTTACAAACCTTACAGAGCCTAATCCCTAAGCTCAACCTCTCCGCTCTCAATTAAGGTTATCAACGGAATGCTCTGGAAAACCGCCTGCGGTGAGCCATGAACAGGGTAATATACTTACACTGCATGGCAGTGGCAATGGTGTGGATATCAGGGCAAATCATGCTACACATGTATATCTTAAATGGTCGTTACAGACATCAACAGATCGTCGGGCATTAGCGACGGAGGAAAAGATGGGAGATCCACGGAAGACATGGCGAGGGAGAAAATAAATTCGTTTTTCCGGCGCTTATGCCGTCGTGGCTTGTGCGGAGTTCGCCACGAACTTACCGCTTCCTTTTGTGAAAAGATCCTGATTAAGGAATTAATAGTACCCAATATCACACGAGCGTGAAATTTGTGGCATACCTTATAGATACCCGTCGCAATTTGGCCGAGAGCTTGTCGGGACTCGTATAGCGGGTATAGAACGACAGAGATGGCTGATAGGAAGGTCCATGCGATACCAACAGACACCCACCCGGTTAACCCGCCGACACCAAAGATGTGAGAGGAAAAGAAGAGGGGGAGTGGGATGAGGAGAATGAGCACAACGAACTGGTGCGGATTCATCAGCAAAGAATAATTAATACTTGAAAGGAGCAGCGCACCAGTGCTAGCGAAGAGTATGTCGCAAACTTGAACGCCTTTTTGAGGGCGACTGGGTCAAGCTCGTCCTCCTCCTCAGATCCGCTAAATGAGTCACCAGAGACAGACTCTTTGACGCTCGAGGCGTGTTTTTTGTCGTCACTGTCGTTGTCCACAGCCTTTTCATTTATTTTTCCGGTCCCGGGGCTGGGCCTATTGATCGCGCGCGTTGTCTCCCAGTTGAAATCATCGGGCCACTGATTTGCGCAGAGAACAGTGATCAGGAACGACGAGTGCGTCAAACGATAATCACGAGGCTCACGATAAGCGACGATACAACGGCAACAATGGCGCCAACCCCAATGGATGCAAGGTTACCGGCGAGCATCTCGAAGTCGCCTCCGCTCGTCTACACAGAAAAAACGATCAGATGATGATCTCGATATACTATGATATCACCAGCATAATGCGTACCACGACGTTGATGACACCGCCATTGAGGGCGGAGGTCGTCACCAGCCATGCTACGATGCCAGCGACGAAGCCCGCGATCGCACCAGAAATGCAGCCCCACTTGTTTGCCTTGCTCCAGGTGATACAAAGTGCGATTGGAGCAACGCCTGACCCGAGGATGACCCCCATAAACGTCTGTGATTTAATCAGTTCTTCGTGCAACAATATCAGATGGATTTGGAGCCATACATAGAGCCACCCCATGGAGACGCCGATGTAGAAGAAGATCAGACCCGCCAGGCCACATATCACCGCATAGGCTACGACCTGGTAGCCAGACACCCGGTATGATGATCAGTGACTACCGCAGCGGTCATATCACGGGAGAATAGCGTACCGCGCCGTGGCCGACGCGGAGGATCTGCTCCTCAGTCGCCTTCGGGTTGATGTATGTCTGCCGCACAGGTTAGCGCCGCGGACAGGCAATCGCCATCATATCACTTCACAAACCTTGTACACATCGTACGTCAGAAGCGACGACACCGCGATGAGCTCGGCCGAGCATGCGCTCGTGACGGCTAAGAACAAGAGCACGAGCAGCGCCGCGGCACCGGCCTGGCCGAGAAGCGCTGACGCGGCGGCAGCGGCGGGGAGGCCCGCAGAGACGTCTGCGGCAGACAGCACGCGCATGTCCGGATCGCCGCGCAGCGCGACGGCGGCGAGGCCGAGCGTCGTAGCGAACGTGAACGGGATCGCGAACCACGCGAGGCCGCCGAGGAGGTACGCCTTCACCGTGCTCGCGGGGCGACTCGCGATCGCGCGCTGCCAGTACGCCTGGTCCTGGAACACGGTCGCGAAGTTGCCGATGATGTTGATGACGCCGAAGATAAGGCCGTTCTTCGAGCGGATGGTGAGGTAGGAGCCGTGCGCGTTGCCTGCGAGCGGCGCGGCGGTCGAGGCGGCGGCGAGCAGCTCGTGCATCTTGCGGGGGCTGCCGATTTTGTCGCTGGTTGCGTACACGGTGAATACGAAGGTCAGGATGATGGCGAAGAGAACGCTGGTGTGTGTACTTGAGATACGGGTTAGCTGCACGCTGGAATGTCGTTTCAGATAGGCACGCACTAATCACAGAGGAGCGTAGAGCGCATCCCTCCAACCACGACGTAGATAGCCACGCCAAGGGGGATAAGGAAGCAGGCCTATTATTATTTAAATCAGAAAACGAAATTTGCATGTTGCGCTATCACATACAGCAAGTGTGCTCATTCCTGTTAGGTCTGTCACGGTGGCAGATCCCCCCAGGATCAACATAGAACTGACAATAATATTTGTCGCCAGACTGTAGCGTATATTGTCAGCTTGTGGTCCCGACAATATCGAAGTAATTTTCGCTCACCCGAAGAACATAAATACTAGGTGAGCTGTCTTTCCCCAACGTGCGCCCACAATTTCAAGCCATGTATGAGCGTAAGGAGCGTTAAGTTTTAGCTTAGCTGCCAACTGATAGAAGAATATGAGGACCCAGTAGAGGAATAGCAATGTTCAAAGACGAACCATGGCAAACAGCAAAACTTGCACAGTTGCACCGGCTGTTTACAGTTGTGAGGAATGGTCTTGATGACAGAAATTTCTGCGATTTACCTCCGTACCACCATGGCCCACTGATACCTGCAGATATTAGTCAATAATTTGCCAGTGAATTTGAGCGGTAAATTGAACGCACCAAATTTATATGCTACTGCACTGCTTTGTAGCTATCCCCAATATTAATACTGCTATCTTGATTTTAATGATCAAAACATACCAGCGTTGCAGCCCATGTCCACGCCGATACAATCCCAGAAGCAATCAAACCGGGCTTGACGCTCCGTGATGCGCTGGTGAACTCCTCAGAGTTTTTGGGCGAGAACGCTGTATACCTTGCCTGGATGGCCGTGATCAACAGCATAAACGCGCTGAAGAACAATCCAATCCCTAATTCAAATAATATCAGTTGTAAAAGCCTTGAATTACATTACAGAAAAACGATTGAGACTGACCAACGACTGTAATAAAGGCATGATGAAATATGAATTTTTGAAAGGCGATCAAATGAAGTCAATATCAAATTCGGCAAGTCAAAAGAAGGATCGTCGCACCAACACCGTAGCCAGCGCCTTGGGGAAGCACGGGTTCGGACATTCTTCTTCCAATAGGATGCAGGTGCTATGAATGTCTCGAGGAAGAACTCGAGATAGAAGGCAGACTATGCTCGAATTGGCGCAGGAACTGGCGCACGAGACGATGCAAGAGGTCGAAGAGCTGTGAGCGCGGAAACCTCTCGCCTTATAAGTATCGTTATCTCAGAGTTATTCTCAGAGCTGATAAGCAGATAGAAAAGAAGCCAAATGAATAACGTTTCCCCCCCAAGAAGGCGTCGTTCCATAATTACTGGCCGATTAGGAGCCCCATTTGATAGCACAGATCAATGTAGCGTTTGTTTTTCTGCTCTTCGGATGTACTTCCAGTCGGAGGCGCAATCCGACTTCGGCTTAGAGGTCGACGACAAGAGTTGTTGGCAATTTTGGGAGCGGTATTTTCGCATGGGCAGTGAGTGGGCCGCCCTCATCCATAGTACCAGTGAACACTGAGAAAAGACGGTGTTTGTCGTATTTCGTTGACGTCGGAGGAAGCTTTCCGCTTGCCAGATAGTTTTCAAAAGTAGACATTCCTGAGATCGTCGTTGGATTGTGGTGGGGTGCGCCAAGTTGTCTCCAGTTCACGTGGGACCGGAACCAAAAGCTGTATCCCCGTTTCGATAATTTTCACACACGGTCTCCTTCCCTCGAGGATCATTGGAGGATCATCGAGGATCGTCCACAAAGCAAGATTGAAAAACAAGTGCGGATCGCAAACCTTTTCTGATGAAACAATCTTAGTGCGTATACGGAAGGCCGCAGAGGAGTTGGAGCACAGCTAGGCTTATCTATTCCACTTTCCGTTGCACATGAAAACTGCAGGTCATTAACATGGAGCCCGATATGTTGCCGACGTCCTAAATGCGATTGAATTACTGTCAAAATAACCCCTGAGTCAACCCAAGCTCGGCCTCGAACTCAGAGGACTTATCTGCATGGAATATATACGCTACATCGGTGGTAGCGAAGTACTACTTATCTGTCGATAGTAGCCTCAATCGCCACTTGCCTCGGCCTATCGTATCGTTATCAACACTTGCGAGAAACTGCCTTGCCTCAGAAACAAACGAGCCTGAAGAAAGTGTATAACGAGAGAGAGCGTATTGGTTGCGGTGGACGTTCGGGCGTTGCCGTATTTGTTCCTTGTTTGGCGAGACCTGTAAGCGAGGGGTGGCAAGCGAGGCCAAACAACCATTGTGCTCTTAGTACATTTTGATGCGAACTTGCTTTAAAAATCGAACAATGTAGGCTAGACAATGGTGCGCGTTTAAAATATAAAGGTGAGGCGCCCTCCTCCAATATCTTCACCAGGTTTCCCCTGAACAGCCTTACAAAGTCAGATTCGTTTCTCAAGCCTCTCGATAACTTTTACGCTTATTTCAAGGTAAGCAGTTCCATCTTCCTCTGCCAGTTGTTTTTTCTAACAGCCATGAAGATCTTCATATAGACGCCCATTAAGACTATACTCTTCGAAACTAATTCTAATCCTCAAATCGCCGGTCGATACACTCAACGAATTTCTTACGACAAAATGGCATTCACCAACTCCATCGAGCACGCCGCCCGCTTCCTCACCCGGCCACTCATTCTCGCAATTGCTCCAGTCCGTGTCGCCGCTCTGCAAGTTATTTTGCGCAGCACTCTCCAGGCTGCGTGCTCCAGCGCGCCGCTCGTTCTCCCCTTCGCGCCAAACCGCGTCCCCCCGAGGCCCGTATTCGCTGCCGCCATAGGCGCTGGCGTCTCCTGGTCCGACTGGATGTCTCTCCTTGCACCCCGCGAGTTCGCTCTAATTATTACTCCTCGCTCCGTGCGTGTTGAATACGCCGGCCTGCGCCCACACACCGTTGTTGTCTGGGCCGACCTCAGTCCGGCCAGCCCGGTTGCTGCCCCGGCTCCCGAGCCAGAGCAGGTTCCCATCAGCAAGCTCGGCCAGCGCCTCCAGGCCACAGTTGCCTCCGCACGCCAGCGCGCACAGACGCGCACCCGTGCGCAACAACTTCTCGACACGACGCTCGACGCGGACGCCACCGAGCTCTTTGCGCGCCTTGCGCGTTCGCACGAGGGACTCCTCTCGCCTTCGCCCACACGCGCGGCGTTCGCGCCTGCTGCACCACGCGCGCTCTTCGCAGGCTTCCCATCGCCGCTTTCCGCACCACGCTCGCCGTCGCCAACGGAGAGTTCACGCCCCAGCTCGCGCTCGTCGACCCTCTCATCGACATTCTCCACCGGCGCGGACAGCGAGTCGTCCGCGAGTTCCGTCGCAGAGTGCGACGCGCCCGAAGTGAAGCCCGCCTCGCCGCCAGTCAAGGCAGCCCGTGCATTCATTACGACCCGCCGTGTGCCCGCCTTCATTCCCGAGCCTGCGGCTACCAAGGTCGTCGTCGACGCGAACAAGAAGGACGTCACCAAGTACCTCTACCAGGGCGGTGTCAGCACCGTCCTCACCGGCGGCGTCATGCTCGGCGCCTCCCCCGCCGCGCGTGCCACCTCTGCACCCGCGGCGACTCCGCGCTACCGCGCCCCTATCGGCGGCCGTGCGCCCCACCACACCAAAAATGCCAGCGCCACTGCTGGCTCTTGGCGCCGCGCCGCCGTCCGCGCCTAATCGCGAATGTATCATACACGACCCGCACGCCCAACACACACTAACGCTACCTTCATTTTTTTTATGTTTCGATAGGTCTCCTGCTTGTATTTCTAACTGTATCACTGTACTTTCGCTTTCTCGACGCTCGGGCTGTGTATTATCACCCTTCGCGCGCCGCTGCGCTTTACTTCTTTGTCTTGGTTATCGTGTTGTCTTTTCTTTGGCCCGCTTACTTGAACGCTTCTCTCGCTGTACGCGGACGATGTTCTCTTTACTCTGTACTACTATCAAGCGCGCTTGACTCTCAATAATCTGTGTGCGTACTCAAATAATCTCAAATTCTTCACTCTGGGACACACAGTACTTATCTTCAAGGGCGGCTAAATAAAATTGAAACTTCTAAGGTATTTTCCAGCAGTAAATTTATCAGGTTTATGACTCCCACGAATTTAAAGAATGGTTATACTCTCGTGCACTGTTTGACTTGCAGAACTCGATCGGTGAGCGCGTCGCGCGACGCGTTTGGGTGTCACGTGGTATAATTACTGGCGAGAATCTAAGCGTGGGAAGTTTTTTCTTTCACTGACTCTTCCGAGTCGCAACTTTGGCCGTTTACAAACGTTTACAGTTTACTTCATCGCCAACATCTCCAGCTTTCGCCTACATTCCATCAGGAACGCTCTACACGCAATGGTAACGATTAGCTTTGTATTGTCTCGTAGTCAAAGTATGACAAGGCTCGCATTCGATTTCGAAGCCAGAAGAACTTGAAGGTCGTAAAGACTCGGATGACATCCCGACACCGTCCCTGGGTTCTGCTCCTCTGCCTGCACCATGCCCACATACTCCCCCTCAGCTCTCCGAGTCCGAGTCTAGCCTCCTCGAGTCCCTGCGTACCCTCAGTCTGCCCCTGCCGAACCCCCACTGTCACGGAATGGGCGAACAGCCCGACGCCGCGCGCTTGCGCGCATGTGTCTCCGGTGTCCTACAGAGGCGTCTCGGTGTCGAGCCCAATTCTCACTCGAACGAGACAATAGCCACATGTCTAGAAGAAAGTGCAGCATTCGTAGACGAGAATAGCCCTCTCTTCACGCACCTCGCTCACGGGCTCGCGTACACCACCGGCTCAGCACTGGGGAGCTCCCCGCCGCTCGCTGACGCTTGTCTCGCCGCGTACTGCACCCCGAACCGCGTCGGACTCACGTCTGGCGCGCGTGCGTGGTCGAAGCACTGCCACCGCTCCGAGTCTGCGTCACCTGCTCCAGGCGACGGCGCCGCTGCTGCCGCCGCACGCAGCGCGGGCTGGTGGGGACGCGCCAAGGGCCCAGTGGCAACGATCAACGCCGGTGCGCTCGCTCTTTTCTGGCGCGTCGTGGGGGGTGCGACGTGGCGGAACTTGCACTGGCTGCCGCACGAGGTCCTGGTGTACGAGGTGCGGGTGGCCGCGGGCTATGGGATGCGGTGGTCGCAAGACCAGGCGGCGGCCGGGCGGGGCGAGGATGCGCCGTGGGTGTTCCGTGGGTTTTTGGAGCCTCAGATGGAGAATGGGCATGAGGTTGGGTGGCGACATCCTGTTTCTGACGCTGATTGAGATGCCGCACTAATTTTACAGATATTTGTTGCAAGATATACCAAATTGCGCTGTGCCAGAATGATTGCTGCTGCGAGGACCTGTCATCTATTAGTTTGGTGCAAGAGCGGCAGGATTATGTTCGTTCATGCTGCGGTGCTAGAATCGTAGCGACAGTCGATTCTTGCGGCGAAAGTAGGCCCAGCAGCGTAATATGCAACGCTTTATTTCTTTTTATCAAACTTTATTGGCGCAAGTGCGAATGCTAATTATGGGAATCTATGTCGGATGCATAACCGTATCGTGTCGGCCGCATACCAAGGAGGAGAAAGAAGTCATACGACAGCCGACAGAACAATGCGATGGTGGGCATATACAACATGTATTTACCTTGGGAACCTACCAAAAAATCGGAGTATTTCTGCGTCGAGGGCACGAATTTGCGCGGGTCGTATCAACAGCTTTCGTGGGATGTTGAGCCAACAGTGAGGTCAGATGTGTTACTCATGATCTCGGAACGCAAAGCGAACGCGTTCGATGAATAGTGCTGTATGACACTCGGAAGACCACCCGCTGATTTATGACCCGCATCGTCCTCAGGCAGTCTCGGTTATTGAACCGTGAACATTAAATTGAGTAAAAGGAACTGGCACCAGCCCCAAGACGCAAGGAGCGTTCGTAACCTGTGTTATTATTACAATAATCATGTAAGAACATGAGAAAATGAAGCCTGAGTATGGCGCAGCTCTATATTAACGAGAGTATAAAATTGTGGAGACTTAATCTTAAATCCAGTTTTTCATCAAGCCTCACTCAAATTACAATGTCAGACTCTGCAGCGAACACAATTGTAGCCACCTTGGTATATGGCCTACCTCCACCAGACGGCGAGCGCGCTGTCATTCAATTTCTCACCAGCCCAGATCCGGTCACGGGCAAATTGTCTACGAAGAACTACAACACTGAAGAAAAGACGGTGATCATCGAGGATGTACGCGGAAAGGAATTCACCGTTTCGCTCGACACCACCGGCTTTCAGTTTTTCACGCGCGCGTCGAAGCTGACTGCGGGCTCGTTCTCCGACGAGACTACCATCCTTACGGAGTACTATCCAGAGAGCATCGACCTCATAAAGAAGCTGACCGGCGCAAGCCGTGTCGAGATATTTAACCATGGTAAATACATACTCACGCCGTCCTCGCGATCATGAATAACAATATATACTTTCTCAGCCCTTCGGCACGGAAAGGCAGACGACAAGGAGGTCGTGGAAGGGAAGCGCAAGCCCGTCGCGCAAGTCCACGTCGACCAAACGACCAGGGCGGCCATCGCACACGTACACCGCCATCTTCCTGCGGTCGACGTCCCGGGGCTCCTCGCGGGTCACTTCAAGATAATCAATCTCTGGCGTCCCATTGAATACCCCGCTCTGGACTGGCCTCTCGCGCTCTGCGACTACCGAAGCGTTGACAAAGAGAAGGACGTATTTCCAGTGGCCCGTCTGGGTCCCGGTCGCGAGGGAGAAATGTTCGGTGTGACGTTCAACGAGAACCACAAGTGGAAATACCTTCGGAGTATGACTCCGGACGAGCTCGTGCTTATAAAGTGGTGAGGACTTTTAGACTATCCTATCAGAAGGACATGCGAATGAGCTCACGAGGTCTTTGTTCATAGCTTCGACTCAGTCCAAGATGGCAGCGTCGCTGTTTTCACGCCGCATACCGGTTTCAAGGATCCAACAGCACCTGCAGAGGCTCTTCCTCGCCGATCCATTGAGGTTCGCGCTCTCGTATTTTACGACTGAAATTGCAGTGAGCAGCTCATGCTACTCACAAAATCCACCCGGATTTTTTTTTTACCTTTCCAATATAAGTGCTTTACATGAAGACTTCTGTTGAAGACAATTTATCAGCACATACTTAGTTGAACTGATTTATGAGCCCTATTGCCATTCCTAGGTCCAGAGTCCTGAACGCGTCGCGCGACGCGCGAGGGAGCCAAAGCGTGGGGACGTAAGCTCATGATTTGCAGTTCGCTCTGCAACAGCCTTTACTTGGCCTTTACTTTTATACAACTTTTATGAGTTATAAGACCACGTACCATTTGAATCAGTTGATTAACGAATCCGCTGTGACACCTGCACCGAGCGACGGTGCTACTTCTGCTACACGCAACATAGGCTGGTGGTGGAGCGTAAAGAGCCTGGTGGGGAGGGTGCGCTGGCTCTTTTTCAACGCGTCTGAGGCATGGTTGCCGGCGCGTCGTGGCGGAACTTGCACTGGATGCCGCACGAGTTCCTGATGGGTACCTACGGGTTATGAAATGCTGTGGTCTTGCGACGAGGCGGGACGAAGCTAGGATGCATCGTGGTTGTGCGTATGCTTTTAGAGCTCTAATGGAGAATGAGCATGAGATTGTCAATGTTAAAAGTGAGATCTAGACGTGAATACGGACCACAATGTAAATGACTTGCAAAGGATTTTCGCAAGCTCGGTACTTCCTTTTTTTAAGCGGAATTTGAATTCCGGAGAAAAGCGCTGCGCATGTCGGTCTGCGTGTACCCATCCATATAGTCGCACTCAATATCCATACGACCAATACACATTGACAACTTGCACTAGTCAATAGCACCCTCTCATGGCTTCAGTTCAGGATCTCCCTTTCGAGCTACTAGTTCTCATCTTCAAAGACATCTGTCTTACGTCGAAAACCCTTCATGAACCTGAGTGGTACGAATCTGACTCTGGAATCAACGGATACAAAGGCTGATATAGTCCCAGGAAATCCTCACCCTTTAACTTGGATTGCCAAGTGCGTCGAAGTAAGGAACAAGCTGGCCGCAGTACTTGGGCCACCAAACACACGTGTAGCCCTGCCAAGTTTCCCTTCAATGTCGCCAACACCTGTAGGTTGTGGCGAGACGTAGTCCTTGAATCTCTGAATCCCGAGAATTGGATTGAACTTCAATTTGACCTGGCTTTTGATCCCCATCATCTTTTGAGCTCAATTTCAGCCTCAAAAACGCTCTTATTCTCTGTCCATGTTTTCACCACCGCGGACGATGTATCAGAAGCAAGAAAATTTCTCGAAAATGAACGAGCACGAGCTGTTGTACAGGCTCTCCTCCTGCACGCTGGGCGTTGTACATCCATTATTTTCGACTTGACATATGCTTCTTCGCTCCCTTCTCCGGTCCCCTTTCTTGCGCGTGCCCATCCACTGCTCACGGATTTGATTCTCGATTACAAAATCTATGATCTTCCAATGTGCTACGAAGGTACCCAGATAAAGTCCAAACCCGTACCTTTGCCTTTGTCAAAGTTGTCCACAATGTCAATGTGCGGTTCGGCATTTATGGACATCATCCATCTGGGCACCGAATGGCTCCAGACACAGTCCGGAGACGAATACACACTCCTTACAATTCACCTTCGCGACTTTGAATTCCCAGCTTGTAACAATGAACTGATCGACAGAGAGTACACATTGACCAGCTTTATCCATCTACTACACTTTATCAACCCTCGGACCAGTCTACACGTCAAAAATATCTCCTTGGCATATCGCCCGCATAGCAATGTTGGGGCAGCAGGGCAATACAACCTGCAAGACGTGGATTTGTCCTCCCTGATTCTTGAAAATGTCTCCAGGGATTTCATTACCGAATTCTTTCAAATTAGTAAGCTAAACAGGCTGAGGCATCTTCATTTCATCTCTTGCTCTATCCCACCGATCTCTCGCTCCATTTCCTGCTTCAATATCATTGTCAGTGATGTTCCGACATCTGGTACCTCCCTTTCCTATAACAATGATAGCCTCTACAACCTAATCTCAAGCTGGGAAGGCGGTAGTCTCATTCTCTGCGCGTGTCCATTATTTGACAACGAATTTATTCACTGGCTGGCGGATGACAGAGGAGATGGGGAATGCGAGGCATATATTATCAGATTCCTTGATGTCGAGGACTGTCAAAATTTTACAGCTAGCGCAATACGACGCCTGGTGGCTACCATCAACGACCCACTCAAATTAAATGATGCAAACCGAGAGGAAAGTGAGCAAATGGATATCTTATCTATCTATGGAAAAGGACCACCATTGGGAGATGAAGATGTACTGTGGTTCGAAGAATACCAGGGGGAAACATCTATCCTCTGGCGCGTAGAAAACGACGAAGGCTACGTAGTCAACAGAGAGTTCTTGCGGCCCTAATTGGCTCTCCATTTTCCACATTTTGTGAAGGAATGGTAATGGGACAAACTGAATCAATCATATATGTTGAATTCTCGAAAGCAATGCAAGATTGCCACTGGTTGGCCGCTGGTGTTGAGAGTGCCGTCGGAAGGCCGACTCCAACAATATCGGAACATGCTATGTTACAACCCGCCTCCATTCGCGACACTGGGTATGTCGTTGATGGGCGCTTGTTTGAATCATTTACCGCATCAACACAGTAATCGAGTTATCATCGCATACTCGCAGTAATGTAATGAGCACTGAACGTCACTGCCAGCGAGCTTCGGTAAGTGATAGCACATAGTAAATGTAAGTAACCACTTTCAGTCACAAATAGCGTCGGTTCCACGGTGGATAGGAAATATTCGTAGAAGATGCGGATTCCAAGCGTGACGCCATTGCAAGTATCGCCACCCTGCTATTTATAGCCCAATGCGTAGAAAAGTTATAAATCATGTAATTCCGCCATGAAAACTGCTTTGGTAGGCAAAAAAGAGCGGCGGACCGAATGACTCGATATAGCCTCTCAGTGGAAGTTGCGTTGGTAATACGTTCTTGTTAATAAGCAAGCGAGAGGCTACTAATCGACGCAATATAATTACACTGATCACGCAAGAACGCCAGAAAATGAAGTCAGAGGCGTGGGCAGAATGCCATCTAAAGAGCGTGCATATAAATGTCGAGATTATGTTTTAATTCCCCTACCTCAATATTACGCCTCATTCGAATTACAATGGTTAACTCGGCTACAAACACCACTACGGTCACCCTGCACTACGGCGTGCTACCGAAAGATGGCTCGCGCCCTGAGCTCAGAGTCCTCAGCACTCCCGATCCAGTTACGGGCGAATACAATACGAAGAACTACGGCTTCGAAGGAAAGACGGTAGCTGTCGAGAACGTGCGCGGCAAGGAGGACAGTGTCTCGCTTGACACCACCGGCTTCCAGTTCTTCAAGCAGGCTTCGAAGCTCACTCCGAGCTCGTTCACCAACGAGAACATTATCAAGACGGAGTACTATTCCGAGAGTATTGACCTCATCAAGAAGTTAACAGGTGCGACCCGTGTCGAGGTCTTTGACCACAGTACGTTTGTGTGCCACCTGCCCATTTGTCGCAGCGAATACTAATATGTAATTATCTGTACAGCAATCCGGCACCGTGGCGCAGTCGATAACTCGAAGGAAGACAAGCCGAGGAAGTACCAACCCGTTGCGCAGGCTCATGTTGACCAGTCGTCCTCCGCCGCCGTCGCGCGTGTGCACCGTCACCTCCCCGCCGCCGACGCGCCGAAACTCCTCGAAAAGCGCTTCCAGATAATTAACCTCTGGCGACCCATCGAGTACCCTGCCTATGACTGGCCTCTCGCGCTCTGTGACTACCGTAGCGTTGATCCCAAGAAGGACATATTCAACGTTGCGTTCGTATATCCCGACCGCGAGGGCCAGACATACGGTGTGACATACAACGAGAACCACAAGTGGAAGTACCTTCGCGGCATGACCCCTGAGGAGTTTGTACTTATCAAATGGTGAGGATGATTATTCCTATGAAAGCGCGAAGGAGCTCACCAGAATTATTTGCATAGCTTCGACTCAGTCCAGGATGGAAGTGTTGCCGTTTTTACGCCGCACACTGGTTTCGAGGACCCGACAACCCCAGCAGAGGCTCTTCCTCGCCAGTCCATTGAGATTCGCACTCTCGTGTTCTACGATTGAGAATGCACCATTTAGTAGCTCCAGAGTAGCTTGAATCACTCCTTGTTCGTCTGTATCATTTTGAGAAAATGTAATGTCTTGTATACTTCGCAGTGACGAGTTTGATCGATCAGGAATTTATTCCTTTTTGGGGGATTCTCATCCATTTGTGATCCGGGGTGAGCAGGATCGCCGAAAAAGAGTGTTATTAGAGCTTGGAGATGCCGGGGAAATGATTTTGCAGATATTTAAAAGTCCAGGAGTAGGTTTAGCCGTACAGAACTTTTAATGTGGCATTTAGAAATGAATCTAATAAGAATTTTGCCATGACTTATGGTCTCATTCTGCTCGGAGCCGTCTGCGAAGAGAGTGCAAGAATTGTAAGAGGCAGCGCGAAATATTAATGGATTGAAGCCTAAGTCTACTTTGTTGACACTACAATATATTTAACCGATTACAACGAAAGAGCGCTTTGATCAAATCATACGTAAATTTTGTTGAGAAATAATACACAAATTGTGGGCGCTTATTTTAATTGCTTGCGCTGCATCATAAACAGGGATCTCGTGACGGTGAAAGTCAAGTGAAAGTGGTAAGCGATAGTACCGGGGAGAGTTTCCGGGGAGATTCTCACATCTTATCTGCGAACCCGCAGTTGAGGTCGTAGATAACAATCTATCGCCTATGTGGCCGGAGCTGAAAACGGTTATATAGAACACGTTCGAGCACTGAGCATGGCGACATTGCGGGCTTCTATGGCTTGCCTCCCCGAGTTAACTATAACCGGAGTCGAAGGGGTACAGAGCCTGACAAATCAGATTATGGCGTCATCAACAAAGGACACAAAAGTGGTCCAAATGAGCAAGTCCAGAAGTCGGAGGCGTGTTAGTAATTCGTTTATTTTTGTTTTATTTTTCTAATACTAATAATAAGTCAGCAAAGGATTGCCAATTGATCACGCAATAATTCTGCCAGAAAATAAAGTCAGCGATTCAGCGAGAGTATATATACCGTCAAGTTATATGCCATATTTTATACTTCACTGCAACATTTTCTCGATCCACAATGGTCAACTCAGCCACGAACAACCCTACAGCCACGTTGAAATACGGCGTTCCCCCAACAGACGGCAAGCGCGCTGCCGTCGACTTTACCGGGAGCCCCGACCCCGTCACAGGCGAGTTTAAGAAGAACTTCGGCTCTGAAGAAAGGACAGCGGTTATCGAGAACATCCGCGGCAAGGAGGATACCGTGTCGCTCGATACTACCGGCTTCCAATTCTACAGGCACGCATCAAAGCTCACTGCTGAGTCGTTCGACGACGAAGCCACCATTAAATCGCAGTACTATCTTGAGAGTGTCGATCTCATAAAGAAGTTGACCGGCGCGAGCCGCGTCGAAATCTTTGACCACAGTCAGTTTCGTGTTCACTATCATTGAGCTAAAGACTGACAATATTAATTTTCTCAGCGCTCCGGCGCCGCTTGCCAGGCGAGAGCCAGAACCAGGTGGGAAAGCGCCAACCCGTCTCGCAGGTCCATGTCGACCAAACGACCCCAGCGTCTATTGCGCGCGTGCACCGCCATCTCCCCGCCGCTGATGTCCCAAAGCTCCTCGAAAATCGCTTCCAAATCATCAACCTCTGGCGACCCATCGAAAACACAGCGTGGGATTGGCCTCTTGCACTCTGCGACTACCGGAGCGTGGACGTGAAGAAGGACGTGTTCCCAGTTTCGTTTGTATACCCCGACCGCGAAGGCCAGACGTTCGGTGTCACATACAACGAGAATCACAAGTGGAAATACCTCCGAGGGATGACCCCCGAGGAATTCGTGCTCATTAAATGGTAAGTAAGCTTTCTTTGGGGTGGTATGTTACATGACTCATGGGCCCGCTTTCAATAGCTTCGACTCTGTCCAAGATGGAAGTGTTGCCGTTTTCACGCCGCATACCGGCTTCGAGGACACGACAACACCTGCCGACGCTCTTCCTCGTCGGTCGATTGAGATTCGCGCTCTCGTGTTCTACGACTGATAGTTCATTGAGTAGCCTGGAGTGGCTCAAATAACTCGATATCTGCCTGTACTATTTTTAGAAATTAATATCTTGTGCACTTTGCGATTTTGATCAATGCGGGATTTATTGCCTTTTTTGGGTTCTAATCCCTATGCTAGTACGTTCCTGGCCATTTATTGGGCTGTAGAAAACGGACGCGAGGGTAGGCTAGAATGTGCTACCGATTTTTACTGAATCAACGTAGGGACAATCTCAAAAACTGTTCCCGCGGGTACATACTACACATGGTCTTATTTCATGGGGAATCTAAAGTTGATGGACGAAACAAATGTAAGATTCTGTTTAGGCCACGCTATCAGGACACACTCGATGCGCAATGCATCACAAATTCACAGAACCTGACGGAATCTATCAATAAATAATATATTACCGTTTGGGACTAAGTTCGATTATGACAATGAACGACATATTTGATCTGTGATCAATGCGATGCCACATGAACAGGAAGGCTGCTATCACTAGTATTACCGCGATCTTCTCAATTATTCTTACAGAACCTGAGGCTTGTATTCAATTATATAATTTCTAGTCAGTAGATCCCTGGTCCTTCAAGTAGACGGACTCGATGTATTTGCGTAATTCCTGGGTGAAATTACGCTAACTATAAATAGACATGCATGAAAGCGCGCATTAGCCACCACACACTTTTTCGAAGATCTCATGGTCTCAGAGAACGACTCGCGGGTTTATGAGTTGTGGGATATGTATATATTTTGTAATAAATGTGATAGCACAGCTCAGCACACACTACATAAGGGTATATACCTGCGACCGATCGCCGGGCGCTTATTTCACCAACATACTCTCACATCGGATAGTAATACTGTGTTGTTGAAGAAGAAAAAGCCACAGTGGGGAGACTTTTACATCCCGTGTTTCCTATCATGACCATAAATAAACATCAGTGTGCCAATCGTATAGAAAGCGTGAGGAACTGATGCTAACAGTCTGGGAGTTGCGACATTGCAAACGTCCAGACCTCGCTGCTCTCGTTCAGTTCTATTAAAAGATGTAAAAGAGTGACCATTTTATTTAATGAGTCATGAACGCGATAATAGGGCATACAGAAATAGGTCAGAGGCGCAGGTGGAGTACAATCTAGCGGTCACGGTCGGGCGTCGAAGGTTCGTTAGTAATCCGTTTCTGTTTTTAAGTGAGAGATTTCCAATCAACATATCACGCAAGAGTTATAGAGAATGAAGTCAGAGCGCAAGCAAAACGTTTTCTCAGCGAGAGTGTATATAAACGTAGCAGCGTTCCATTGATCTGACATCACCTTGCATTCGAGCCACAATGGTCAATTCAGCCTCAAATACGACTACGGCCACCCTGCAGTACAGTTTGCCACCCGCAAAAGGAGAGCGTGCTAGGTACGAAATCATCACCAGCCCAGATCCTGTAACGGGAGAATATCACAAGAAGAATTATGGCCTTCATGAAACGACGGTGGTCATCGAGGACCTGCGCGGTAAGGAGGACAGCGTCACACTCGACACCACGGGTTTCCAGTACTTCAAGCACGCGTCGAAGCTGACTGCCGCATCATTCGACGACGAAGCCATTATCAAGACGGAGTACTACCCGGAAAGCGTCGAAATCATAAAGAAGTTGACCGGCGCGAGCCGCGTCGAGATCTTTGACCACAGTAAGTCTCAACGCCATCTCCCCTTCCATCATGAAGTTTCACAATATGACTTTGTGCAGCCCTCCGCCGCCGCAGGCCAGGCGACAAGGAAGACGTAGCCGGAAAGCGCCAGCCCGTCGCGCGGGTCCACGTCGACCAATCGACCTCAGCCTCCATCGCGCGCGTGCATCGCCATCTCCCCGCCGCCGACGCCCCGAAGCTGCTTGAAAAGCGCTTTCAGATCATCAACCTCTGGCGGCCTATCGAGCACCCCGCGTGGGACTGGCCCCTCGCGCTGTGCGACCACAGCACCGTCGACGCAAAGAAGGACCTGTTCCCGGTGGCGCGCGTGACCCCCGACCGCGAGGGCGAGACGCTGGGAGTAACATTCAACGAAAACCACAAGTGGAAGTATCTTCGCGGGATGACCCCCGAGGAACTTGTTCTTATCAAATGGTGAGAGAATATTGGCTCCAAAAGAAAGCTGAGGTTGCTCACGAGGTCTGTGTTTATAATATGTAGCTTCGATTCGGTCCAGGACGGAAGTGTTGCCGTTTTCACACCGCATACCGGCTTCGAGGACCCGAAGACGCCTCCAGACGCACCTCCGCGTCGTTCCATTGAGATTCGCGCTCTCGTTTTCTACGACTGAGCTTTCTATTCTTCCGTTTAGATTGGTAAACCCCATAATTCACCGGTTGCATTCTCCCTTGTGATAATATTTGTCTACGCACTTCATTTTATTCAAGATACAATCCTATGCCAATAAATCTATACATGATATAAATACACTTTGCAAATGTGAGCGAGAAAGCGATGCACCAAACATTCAAGAAAAACAACGCACGAAGCGCGCAAAATAAATACGCCCTGTCACAAATGACGAGACCCGAGTTCCAAAACCAATTACCCTCTTACGTCTCGTTCTCCACCAAATCCCGCAAGATCGGGCGCCCCTTCAACACACCTGCGCCTGCACCTTTCACGCTCTTGACGGGCTCCGCGCTAAGCTTGAGCTTCTTCACCGGCCTCTGCGCCGCGCCCACATTCTCTTTCCCCAGCGCTTGCGCTTTCTTCTTACAAACAATAGCCGCCCCGCCTCGTTTAACAGGCGCGTCTTTAACAGGCACATCCATAACAGGCGCGTCCGAATCCTCCTCGGCACCCGCACCGCGCTTCGCAGGCGACGCAGCGACGTCGAACACGCGGGCATGGGCCTTGTGTGCGCCCGGCGCGAGCGCGCGGATCCAGCCCTTCTCCTGCATCAGCGCGAAGAAGCTCGCGAGCAGCGGCTCGCGCTGCAGCGTGCGCCGCGAGCCGACGATGACGAGCTTCTTGCGCGCGCGCGTGAACGAGACGTTCATGCGGCGCCAGTCCTTGACGAGGTCGCCGATCTGCGCACGGCCATATCAGCCCTGCTATATCACGCAGGGCGGAAGAGAAGAGGAAAAACGCACATGTCCACCGTCGTTCGAGCGCACAAGCGAGATGACGATGCAGTCCTTGTCGCGGCCCTGGCTCTTGTCCGCAGTGAGCACCTCGACGCCGGGGCGCCCGTGCAGGAGGCCCTGCAGGAGCTTCACCTGCTGGCGGTACAGCGTGACGACGCCGATCTGCGACTCCTGCACGCCGCACCGCACGAGCGTCTCCGTGAGCTGGCGCACGAGCTCCGCCTCGACTGCATTCTGCACGAGATCGCCCACGCGCGACTCCGCCGCTGGCAGCAGATCCGTGTCTACGAAGACGGCCTTGCAACTGTAAGCACAGAGAATCAGCGCGCGAATTGGAATCCCCAGCACACTTGTACGCACCTCTCCGCTGCCAATCCCTCCAACCAACACGCCTCCGCGCCCTTACACGCCTGACCATCCTGGCCGTTGAACGAAGCGTGGAGCTTGTCCAAGAACGTTCTATCCTCCAGGCGCAGAGCAGCGTTCGCCACCTCGTCATTCCCGCACTGCAGACGGTCGTTGTAGATGAGGCGGTTAGACAGTGTCATGATGTCCGCGTTCATGCGGTACTGGAAGTGCAGGTCGACGACAGCCTCGGGGTGCGCTTCGGACAGGCGCCTAAAGAGCGACACGTCAAGACCGCCTTTGCGCGCCTCTGCGTTTTTTACCTGTGCACAAAAAATTTAGAGTTAATTATTACTACAACGTGACATGCTAGGGAGTGAAGACGTACGAGCGGCGGGAGCTGGAAGTGGTCCCCGACAAGCACGAAGGTGTCCGCGAAGCGCAGCGGGCCAAGGCATGTGGGCAGCGTAATCTGCGACGCCTCGTCAACGATGCAGTAGTCGAACTTGCGGCGGAAGAATAGCGGACTGGAAAAAGAGCCCCCCATCAGCAGTTATACCAGAACACACAGTGCATGTACTCACTGATCAATCGAAAGGCACGTCGTCGCAACAACAGGCGCCGCCATAATCTGCTGCTCAAACTGTGTGACCGTCGTCGCCGTCCGGCGCGCGCCAAGCGTGTACCGGCGCACCTCAGGGTGCACCTTATCCGGGTTGCCCAGGCGCAACACACCGAACTCACACCCCGCACCATCGCGCTCGTCCGCCAGCGCACGCAGGATCGTGTCCACCGCGGAGTGCGTGTACGACGTGAGCAGCACGCTCTTCCCGCGCCCGACGAGCTCGCGGATCAGCGCCGCGACGAGCGTCGTCTTCCCCGTCCCCGGCATGCCCAGCACGAGCGCATAGTCCTCCGCCGCGAGCACGCGCGCCATCGCGTCCTTCTGCGACGCGTTGAAGTGCGCGTGCCGCTTCGCGCGCGCGTCGAACGCCGGCGTTGGCGCGGAAAAGAGGGGTGCACGCAGGTCGACGACGAGCGAGCGCCGCTTCGCGTCGCCGTCCGCGTAGAACAGGTGCGCGAGGTTCCCGCGCATGCGCGCCATCCCGCCGAACATCTCGTCCTTGTCGATCCGGAACACGAGGTCCGCGCTGGGTGCGAGACCCGTGCGTGCGCGCAGAGCGGCGACGTCGAGCGCGCGGTCGACGCCGAGGACGACCTCCGCCGCGCCGAGCTCGAGGATGTAACCCTTCACCAGCGCGAGCATGTTCGGCTCGACGGACACCGTCACGGGGTCCCCCGTGTTCAGGTGCCCGTCGCGCAGGCTCGTCGTCTGCCCCGCCGGCGGCGTCCAGTGGCGTGAGCGCGCGAATACGTAGGTGAAGCGGTGGATCTTGCTCTCCGTGCTCGCTTCTGAGAGAATTTCGTTGTCGGGCTTCTGCGCTGGTTTTGGTTTCGTCCTTGTAAGCACCATCCCGCTCCAGCACCGTCCGCGCTTCTCGCGCTCTGCGCTCCCAAGCGTCCACAGTTCGCGCTTGAACCGCACCAAGTCGCGCTCCTCCAGCGCGAGCAGGCCCTCCCACTTCCTGAAAAAGCGCGTCTGGCTCTCCGTGAGGTGGCCAGTCTTCATCTCGAAAACGTCCTTCATGAAGTCCGGAATGGGCGGGTCATATCGCGTCTTCTTCGTCGTCGGGTCCCCCGAATGATTGGGGTATGTTTTCCGGAACAGCAGGCACGTATCGAGCGTATAACACCGCCTACACGCGCGCTCGTCGTCAATCGGAGGCGGGAGGAACGGCTCAATCGGGCCTTCCTCTTCCTCCTCGTCGGCCTCCTGCACTGTCTTTGCCTTCTTCTCCGCCACATCCACGTCCATCTCTACATCCACGCCTTTCAATTGAGCGTCCTTCCTCTTCCGCACGCGCCGCCAACTCCACGACGCGAGCTCGTTGCGCACGCCGATAAGTGCCTTGATCTCGTTGCGGCTGCGTGGCACGCGCACGACACTCCCGTCCTCGCTCTGCGAATAGAACAAGAGCCCATCCTGAACATCTTCGCCGTACCGCTCGCTGAGCAGCAGCGTGTACAGCAGCGTCTGCGCGCGGTGCTCCATGCCGGCGTTGGAGCGCCCGGTCTTGAGTTCGAGCGGCAGCGGCGTTGACGTGCGCGTGCGCTGCAGCCCGGCTAGGGGTAGCTTCTTGCCATATCCCGATGGAGTGCCTACGGGGTCGAGGATGATACCCTGCACGGTAGCGTCGATTTTCCCCTTGAGGCCGTATGTCGGCGACCAAATATCCTCCTCAATATCGAGCAACTTCGAGATTGCAAGCAATGCTGGGGTGTCATCGTTTTTGTTACGCGTATTTGTGAGAGCACCATTTGACTGGGATATCGAAGTCAGCATTCGAAACTAATAAAATAATCACCGACATACCTTTGGCTCGTCAGTTAGATATCTCTGCTGGAAGGGGATCAATCCGCGAGCCCTATCCGCGACCTCTCTGCGAGCAACTTCTTCGCTTACGCCGAGCTTAACTAGGTCACCAAGCATCGCTTGGACGGTCTCTTCAATGCACGTATCAAGGAACGTCTGCTCCCATCGATCTTCACGCAAGCAACGCTGCAGTACCTCATGGAGAACACTCCCATAAACCAGCGCTGGGGTAATATCACTCGTGGCGCGAATGAGGCTGGCCAATAAAGGTTTTCGCCGGCATTGTGGCGCAGTGGAAAGCGCGGTAGCCGTGGTGAGAAGATCGGGGTGGAGGATGAGGAGGTTCGCTGCAGCGGTGATGTTAATTGTGCGGGGGCCCAATGAGCAGGCCGGAGTAAAATGACCCAGTACGTTGAAAACATCGTCTTCATAAACGTGAGTATAAGCATATACTTTGAAAAGAGGTGACTTACCTGGGCGAACGTCGGTGTAGTACCACTCATCGCAGAGATAAACTTGGACTTGTTCGTCTGTGTTGTCCACTCTGCCTATGATAGACTGTATATCAGGGTTAGCGTTATTCTGAATGATAGAGATCAAAGAGCATGATAATCAAATAGGCCGTTAGAATAAAGAGGATTGGGGCACGTTAGTGGCATAGACGAATTCAAATTGCAAAAATATTTCCTCAAGCCATGATTTTTTGGGACAGGGAGACAAAAATAGAGGGAAAGAGAGCGGATGGTGGGTCACAATCAAATAGGAAATAAAGAACGCAAGAAAATGAAATTGGAAAGGAGGAATCACCTTGCGCCAGCGGTTGTTCGTATATTCATCGGCCACCGTCAGGACTATGCATCGTGTACACGGGTCCGGCGTGTATTTAGGAGTGGAGACAGTAGCCTGTGTATGTGAGAAAATCAGAAAACGCGTCATTTAGATTTCTGGATGCATACATTGGCCTTGGAAGGCGCAGCTTTGATGGGTGTGAACGGGTCTTCGTCGAGATCCCAGTGTTCAGAACCTTGCAGAAACTCAGAGAGATCATATCCTGCAGTAGGAAATTGGGTGGAGGAGGAGGGAGCGCCATTCGCTGGTTTCGCTGGGGCGGGACGGCGGGTGGGGGTGGTGGGGGTAGCGGAAAAAGAGGCGATGGGGCGGAGTGGCTTTTTGGCGGGAGAGGGGTCGGGAGTCGGCACGGCGGACCAGAAGTCGTCGTCGAGGCCTTCGGTGAGCTGGCTCAGCATCAGTGCGTCCATGTTGCTGCTGGGGCGGGCGTGCTCGCGTTGGGGAGAGCCAACAGTGTTGTTTGGCTTTGTTGACGCGGCGGCGCGTGCTAATTATACCGCGTCGCGTCGCCTTATGACGTCACCACAACAAACCGAACGCGTATGCGCTGCGTTATCTTTGTACAGAACTACATACATATCCGTCTGTTGAGATCTGCTATGAATAAAATCTACTGGAATTATCTCTCAGATTTAAATCTGAAGTCGTCTCCTCTGAAACCCAGCAGGAACCATTTGAAATTCATACCTAGTTAATACAAAGTCAATACATAAGTGGTTCTCTTCAATATCTCTTTATGAAATATGGATGTGCTAATCACATCTCGCGCCGCGCTTCACTGTATATATTTTTGTTGTCATCCGGCCGCTGGCTGCGCGACCCTACCATCACTAACTCCATCGAAGATGTGCTCAGAGGATTATATTAGTCAATGAGAACTATTTAGTGCATCACCGCAATCCCTTGCACCATTAGAAGACCTGAAGGTCAGGGCTTAGTAACAAACGTAAATACATGGAGAAAACAGTATATTTAGTTGGACATTTCTTATGCCTGGGCACTGATTATGCGTGCGATAGCTGACGCTCGATATGGTTTTGGCTTGTAAGACATTGCGGTGTGTACATCGAAAACAGCCTTCGGACACCGGAGAGAGCAATCCATTTCGGTGACCCGGGCGCTTTCTTACTCTAATAGCGTGATACGGTATCTATTAATTGCGAGGCAGATCGACCAACCACAATCCCGCAATTATATCTTCCCCGCACTTTCTCAAATCTCCTTATTAGTATTAGCTATCCTAGGGCGTTTATTATGTGTGCCTGGCCGCCGGGACATCCGCATGTTTGCCCATAATTCCTCAGACGATCGGCGATGAGCGCTTATTTTGATCATATCTGCGTCACACAGTCCATTCTGTGTCCAACCCGGACGGCGATGGAGCTGAAGGATGGACTCCTGGGGAAAACCCCACATAGTATCAGGCGCCTGCGATAGCCTGGATCGTGTTGATAGATTCGATAAACATCACTGTGGACGGAAGGGGTGCCGGGCAGACGCGAATGCTGGGTGCCACAGAGGTATAAACCTGTGACAAATCTCATTATTCGGCCATGAAATAGAATAAGACAATATACCATATTTGGGTAAACGGAGCCCTTGTATACACGCGCAGGTGTACCCTCGCAGTCAAAGTGACATTGCAGGACAAACTGGGCTGAAAACGGAAAATCCACAAAGCACTGAGATAAAGGTCCGCCGCACCATGAGAAAGCATAGACAAGGCGAGTTAGTAATCCGTTTCTTTTTATAAGTAAGCAGGGGATTGTCAATCAACTATCGACAAAAAAGGATAATTACACTGATCACGCAAGAACACCAGGAAATGAAGTCATCGCACCGGGAGCGCGCCTGTTCATTGGGAGTACATATATATGTCGTCGCGATTTTATGCTGCAATTCCAATACACTTGAGCGCTACACCTGACTTGAGCAACAATGGTAAACTCAGCTACGAACACCCCGACAGCCACCTTGTTTTACGGCGTGCACCCGGAAGACGGCTCCCGCGCGGCCATCCAGGTTCTCTTCAAGCCCGACCCCGTCACGGGCGAAAATTACAAGAAGAACTTTACATACGAAGAAAAGACGGCGGTCATCGAGAACGTGCGCGGCAAGGAGGGTAGCGTCTCGCTCGACACCACCGGTTTCCAGTACTACAACCACCCGACGAAGCTCACCGCAGACGACTTCTCCGACGAGGCCACCGTCGTCAATAAGTACTACCCCGAGACCATCGAAATCATCAAGAAGCTGACCGGCGCGTCCCGCGTCGTCATCTTCGACCACAGTCAGTCTCCCCACCCTCCGCGCTCATCTTGAAGCTTGACGATTTTTTGCAGCTATCCGCCGCCGCACGCCAGGCGAGAAGGAGGACACTCCCGACAAGCGCCAGCCCGTCGCGCAGGTTCACGTCGACCAGACGACCCCGGCGTCCATCGCGCGCGTGCACCGCCATCTCCCTGCCGAGGACGTACCGAAGCTTCTCTCGAAGCGCTTCCAGATAATCAACCTCTGGCGGCCCATCGAGCACCCCGCGCTGGACTGGCCCCTCGCGCTGTGCGACTACCGCAGCGTCGACGCGAAGAAGGACGTGTTCCCCGTCGCGCTTGTGTATCCCGACCGCGAGGGCGAGACGTTCGGTGTGACATACAACGAGAAGCATAAGTGGAAGTATCTCCGTGGGATGACGCCTGAGGAGCTCGTGCTCATCAAATGGTGAGTCGCTTTACTCTCAAAAATGTAAATGGAGTAGCTCATAAATATGGTTTATGTAGCTTCGATTCGGTCCAAGATGGAAGCGTCGCTGTTTTCACCCCACACACCGGTTTCAAGGATCCGACGACGCCTGAAGAGGCGCTTCCTCGCCGTTCCATCGAGGTTCGTACACTGGTTTTCTACGACTAAGAACCGCATTCTTTGGTGAAATTGGCTGCGTTGCTCATAATTTGTCGGTTGTATTTTTTGGACTTGTTACATACGTCTCTGTGTTTTGCAATTTTAAATGTCTTTCAAACAAGGATTCTTTGTGGATCTGTTTGTGGTCAAATATGAATATGGAAAGCATGCAGCCGTCGGTGAGTGGTCCTTTTTTGGGGTTTCGATCCCTTTATTGGTATCCGAAGCACCATTGGCAGCACTTCGAAGGACCTTTAGGTGGGCTTCTTTACATCCAGGAACCCACCTAACAGGTTAAATCGCTTCGAT
>JAEKIV010000140.1:0-120658 GCA_016801325.1 Hypholoma fasciculare | reverse complement strand
GAATTCGCTCGTACCATATCACATGCACTACACTAATAATTACTTCATTAAGTAAATACGTTCGCCGGTTGACCGAATTCGGTGGGCCGCATCATGCGGCACACTGTACCCGTTCGGCTGACCTTATGATGTGTTTCATTGTAGTATGCCTACCTGAGCTGCATTCAAAATATGCTCGCCTGCATCGTAGCATATCCACTGCTCTTCCAAAGTATACTTATCAAGTGTCTTAAGGGGTCGCCAGCACTCCCAGAGCATTTCTGGGCGTCGGATTAATTGAAATATTTGATCCCAAGTCACGAATTTCTGTCCGAGAACTGGCGGCCACAGAATCTCACTCTCGCCTCAAAATTTAAATAATTCAGTAAAGTAGATAGAATAAGATAGGTGACGCTACTTACCAGGTCGCGAAAATGCAGATATGTTCGGAAGAACAAAATCAACTTGTGTTCGTTCGCGTGATGGGGTTTGAGTGTCCTTTGTAAGATGCGGGTCTATGCATGTTCGAGGCGTCTTCGGGGAACCGTTGGCATATGCCCTGAGCATGCCATCGTCTTCCGATATGTATACGTCTGGGCTACTGGGTATGGGACAAACCGCTGATGCCATCTCGGGAATAGAATCATGTGAATTTGAAAAAGCATTGCCTAGAAGTGATTCATCAATAAAATGTTTACGTAGATCCTGGAAGCCAAGATACTCACTGTTCAAGGAGCTCTGTGCGATACTGAGGCTACGTTGATAACGTTCATGTGAGTATCCTTTGGTGGGAGACAATATTTGCGTTCGCCGTTCAACTAACGCCGCCAATGCAATTATACGCTTCTCAGAAGACTCGACAATAGCCGCCGATCTGGAAAGAGCTTGTCTAACCATGTCATTCTGAACGCGTTCGAATTCAATTGGATCCTGGGCGCTAATTTTCAGAAGCGATAATTCTTGCGGAAATTGAAATTTCATCCAATTCTTGACGTCAGGATCTTGAAATGCTGGAAGTTTGAACAACGCGGATTCAGGACGGAGTTGATATATAAAGCATCGCCTTCGGCGATAGGGCCTTGCTGAATATTATTTAAGTGACATTGTTTCTGTAAATTGTTTATTCTGCAGTGCAACATACTTAGCAAAAAGCTACTCAGAGGCTGTATCTGATCACATTTACTACGCAATAGATAAAGGGTGATCACAGTAATTTGATTTCAAGAAAAAGAGATAGCGTAATTAAGACAGAAGATGACTAGAAGATCGTTTACAGGCACTGAGCGTTTGTATTCTGTAATCCGTAGGCTGACTGATGTTCCCAAGTTCCGACAACAAACGTAACAAAAATTGCATGGCCTTACATAGTTTTGGCTGCGTTAGACTTTGGTCTTCTTAGCTGCATGCTGACGTCGTCCGCGCCGTTAGCTTCGTCTCCTTGAAAATGTAATGATGCGATATACCGAACTTTCAACAAGAACCCTGTAGCAACGCAGTATTAGTAACCTCAAGACATGCAGTCAGAGAGCAATGGAACGAACATTCAATGATAAAACACTGCAATGTGACAGGAAATATAAGATACAGCGTAAAAGCAGGGGACATCGACAAAGAGACAAAGGAGGAGCCCTGCATGGAAGCGAAATTAGCAATAGCCGAGTTGGAAGCAAAACAAACCGGAAGCTCAACGATGAAATACTGCTTGCAATCGGCATGAAAGTGATGGTGTTACTGAACCTGGCAACAGAAGCAGACATAGCCAACGGAACGAGAGGCGAAATAAAAGAGATCATACTGGACGACAGAGAAGATGAACATAACAAAGCAGTAGAGGAACACCTGAAATTACAGTATCCTCCAGCATTAATTCTGTTCAAACCAGATAAAGGGACCAGCATAAAGTTTGAAGGAATAGAAGAGGGATTAATTCCAATAACGCCTTTGGCAGCATGGTTTACAGCAAAAATGAAAGGGGAAGAAAGCAAGACTTACAAGATAAGAAGGCGACAATATGCCATAACCCCTGGATATGCGTTCACCGACTATAAATCTCAAGGACAGACAATAGAAAATGTCATGATTGACATAGGAAAGCCGCCATCGGGGAAGCTATCGCCGTTTGGAACATGCGTGTCACTTTCAAGGAGTCGAGGAAGAGACACCATCAGGCTATTGCAAGACTTCGATGAAGAGTTATTTCAACATCATCCATCGGAGGATCTGCGAAAAGACATGATAAAACTAAAAGAATTGAATGAGAAAACGAAGGAAGAGTATACCAGGGAAACCAGAGAAAGGCAATGAAAGAATAAGAAAGCAAGAGATAATATTGGAGGAGACGCGATACTAGACACAGAGATTTGTAACCGATAAGAAAAGATGAGTGTTAAGAAAGGCACGTAGATAAAAAGCATGGCGAAATGCATCCAATCGTGTCCCGTGATCTTGGACAGAACATTTTGAACTTTGAGAAAACCTCCCAGTAAGATAGTATTTGGTTGTGCTTGCACAAAGGCATGAAAACCAAACACAACGGGTGTTTTTGGACAGAACATTTTTCTGAAAAGTTCGCAGTAAGATAGTATTTGGCTCTGTGTAGACATAAAGCTCTTACCATATATAGGTCATTCAGAAGGTGGGGAACCTTACTTTACAGCAAGGCCATTGTTGGGCCATTGATGCGCCGCCCTATTAAAGTCAGTTATTATTTATACAGAGTTTCTAGCGTACTGTAAGTGTACCTGAAAAAAGAATGGCCGTAACCACATGATCATTGACCAATAGTTTGCAGCTCCAGTCAAGTTCTGTTTGCCGACAATTTGAGAGTGTATGTCCTCCGCCATCGGACAAACAAGCGATTTGAAATGCTCAGGTACGTGTACATGGGTCCAAACTGGATCATACGCTTCATCTTCTTTGAATCCGTGGCAGGCAAGAACTGCCTACAATAGTACATCACTTGTTTAGATCATATGTCGGAAAACTAGAAAGTACATAATCAGCTAAGTCCATAAACGGAAGCCATTTTCCCATGATCAGGTCAATGTTTATGACGTTTTTCATGATCACTTCGACCCTACCGATGATCAGACTACGTGGGGTCTAATTAGAGCGTGCCAGTCCTGATTACACAGTTAGATTGCATGATCAGATATTCTATAAATAATTACACATCTGAATTGTCGTAATCTATCTGAATTGCAATGGCAAACATATCTATTAGGCGAAGGCTCTGCAAACAGTCATTCCTTAAGAACAATGTCGCACTTGAAATGCAGATAACCGAATATATTATGAACAAATTGCCGTACGCGATCAGACGTTACATATTCAATTTGGCCATCTCCCCTTGCAACTTCTCCATTTCGGCCTTCAAATCTGCAATATCATTTTGAACTTGAACGAATGACTGATGAGATAAAAATGCGTGAGATAAACCACAACCGATAGTTATAGCTCTTAGTAATACCTGGCTAACTTGTTCTATGTCGATCGTCGGCGTCAACACAATAAAGCGGAATACCGAGTCTGCTTCACTGCCCCGGCAACGCGGAGTCTCAGAACCATCTGTCGGAACGTCTGAAGGTCCTTGCTGTGGGCGCGTGGGTGTGGAGGCCACGTTGGGAGGTGGAACAACCACGCCGGTCGCAGGCATGCCGGCCCGAGGAGGCGAGTTGGACACGGGAATATTGAGCGGATATTCTGAGGCCGTGCGGACGAGAGGCATATTATTTGAGTGAGGTGATGAAGTTGTTGTTTGCGATTGAGCTTGTGGTATTTATGGGAAATGTTCCAATGACATGTGTTGTAGCCTCGTGTAGTGAATAGGATATTAAATGCGCTGACAGCAGCAGCCCTGATCTTCAAGACAGTGCTTGATACGTACGTAGACGTATTATACAATGCTGTACATGTGCACACTCGCACACCGCACTCTGCATACGCGAACATGATGCTGCACATACGCGTGACACGAGGAGAAATATCATGCTGTCGGACAATAACACATTAGCCGGTTATTGTTACTGCGACGCGGTATTTGCTACGCGAGAACGCCGCAAGGCAGACAAACCCTTTGCATGCCAACTTAATAGCTCGGTTATTAAATATATACAGCATGCCCTCTCGCAAGTGTTTGTTCAGTGAGCGGCGGAGGAGTGAGACATCCGTCGCGCCGGTGGACTTCGAGACATAATCACTGCCTCATTCTCTGAAAATTCCTATTTATTACTCCTGAAACACGTCGCATAAGCACCGTCCCGAGTGATGAGGGTAATAATACGCAGAATATTAGAATACAGAAACGGTTAGTCTAGTTGCAAGCCTGCATTTATTCCTCGCATGGTGGGGAATGCGCACTGAGCTTCGTTTCTTGGAACGACCGCTTTTCCATCCCTTCACCGTGCCGAAATGTACACAGTCAGACGTATGTCGACTGCCGTGGGCCCTTCTCATCTGCGTTTGCATTGCCGCATTGGCATAACAGGCGCCTATTATTAATAATGTGCTCCAATGATGGCTTTGTTAGCGTGACGCCCAGATTTAATAGTCAAAAGAGTTCTCGCCGGCCAAAATAAATGGCCCAGCGAGAACTCGAAACACGTCATTTTGTCTCTTGTCGGATTTCGATTGACACGGCCATTATAACACAGGAAGTTCTGCCGCAGGCATGAGGACTGCCTGCATCAGTCTTCTGGATCGGGGAGCGTCGCGCCGCTGTGCCCGTGCCGCAGAAAGACAACTGCAACGCGCACGCTGTTTACTTCTGTCCACACGCACGCCCGCTGCACGCCAAAAACCCAGTGCCCCCCGAGTAGCTATTTTTTGAGAAGATGAGGATGATTCTAAGATGCGCTTGTCAGTCTGATTAACAGAGGAGTCCATTTTTCCGAACTTAATTAGTAGCCTATATTTATTTCATTGTGCACGTCGTCTGAATTTACTTGTGTACTAATCATGACATTAACACGGGCAATGTTAGGTCTTGGAAAGCTTGAATACAGTCAGAAGTGCGATTCTATTGTTTGATTTATAAATCTACTGCGATGAATTTTGGCCCTCTAAACAATGGCCAACTCAGAGATCATGTTCTAGAGCCATTTGAGACGTTATAGGTAGGTAAGAATACAATATTTGTCATACTAGAAGTGAGAGAAGTATTTTTTAGCGTTGTCAAACTGTCTATTGAGAATCTAAATTATCTCCTAGAAGTTGTTAGAAGCTCTGTGTCGTCTTTCCAATTCCAAGGGTATAATAACATGCCAAAACTCAAGATGTATAAAATGAGCAGACATTTGGCAGTGCTAATACTCAATACAGCGCTCAGATATGTCCGACCGACTTCCAACCCTAGCCACTCGAGACTGCCGCTACTGCGGTAAAACTTTTCGTGCAAGGGGAGTCACTTCTCATGAGACACGATACTGTCCACATCGCCCAACCGCTCAAGTAGACGATCAAGTCGCAAACACTGCACAAGTAAATCATGACGAAGCAATCATAGGTTTTATTCTACAGACAGACACTGGTGCAGGTGTGTTGATACTCTTAGAGTTTATTATTCAATTTGATAGATTGATATGCAAAAATTATAGGTGCAGCACCGCTGTTAGCTGCAATAGGTCCCAATGTCCCTTCTACTTCAGGACGTGCAAGATTCAATCGCAGTCAAATAAATAATGCAGAAGATGAGGCGACAATTACTCCCAATGCCAGCGTTGATGATTTGGGGTTAGAAGGTACTTTCTTATGGCTGTTTTATTTAATTTTCTAGGCTAATACTCTCATTATAATAAACAGAGTCTGATGATGCTGATCACCGGGAATCTACCATAGAATATAGCGGTGAGGCTGAGGCCAATACTCCGGAGTCGGTCACGGCTGCTACACTGGACGACATCAAGATCATCTACCACCCTTCATCGGGTAGACAGACCGATCACTACAGTTTTGATTTATATTGCAGCGCCCCAACTGTAACGGAACCAACTACGGGCACTGCTGACTCTACTAATAATTCTGGGACATCAATGGAGCACGATTCCAATAAGCGCCCGCCGTGGCACCCATTTCCCACACGGACTGACTTTGAGCTTGCGGAAGTGATGCTCGATGGTCATTTAAACAGGGGACAGATTGAGAGAATCTTATCAATAATATGGAAGGCGATTAATGGGTCTGAAAACTCCAATGATGCAATAGATTCCAACAGAATCACTATCCAGAACTCGGCTGACTTGAACAAGATCTGGGACCACGCGCTTAAGGCGCGAGCAACCGGGGTATTCAATCTATTGAATTTTAAAGCATATATCTCACTAATTGTCCTACTTCATTTACATTAGTTCGAGAAGCATACAGTCTCCGTTGAATACAAACAGAACAATCTGGTCTACGATGTTTGGATGCGGCCTCTCTGGAGCTGGTGCCGAGAACTCCTTTCAGATCCAGTCCTAGTTGGCGAATTCCAGTGGCATGCAGAGAAGCTATACAAATACAATGGCAAAATATTTGAGAGGTTTATAGACGAGCCCTGGACTGCAAATCTTTGGTGGATTGCTCAGGTATATTATATTGCATCCAGTTTCTCAATAACTTTTCTCTGACTCCACATTATTACTTTGATCTATTAAAACTATAGGACAATCTTCCGCCAACAGCGTCACCTTTCTTCATAATTCTTTATGCAGACAAAACTCGATTATCTTCATTTGGGACTGAGAAAGGGTACCCCGTACTTGCGCGTTGCGCAAACTTACCAGTCTCAATAAGGAATGGAGAAGGCCCGGGAGGAGGCCGTCTCGTTGGGTGGTTACCTATTGTGAGCATTTTTATTATTTTATTGATTCACTTATTCATGATATCTTTAGCCGGAATCCCAAGAAGATGCTAGTAACACAGGGAAGAAGGACTTTATAAACGTGAAAAGAACTGTGTGGCACACAGCATTCTATGAGATCGTCCAATCGATCGAGCAGTACACAGCAACGGGAACTTCAGTTCTATGTGGGGATCAAGTAACACGACAGATATTTCCACGCGTTTTAATTATATCTGCTGATTATGAAGAGCAGTAAGTACCTCGCCTTCTAAATTATCTTGAAATCATGCCCAATATTTATTGAACCTACAGGTCCATGATTACATGCATACGGGGTGGACAGAGTAAACACCCATGCCCAACTTGCCTTATCCAGAAAGATAAGATCCCCGATCTTCCTCATGACACCAATTCAGACGAATGTCGTCTGCGAACTTCTACCGAGATGCAAAGCATTTACACTCAGGCGCAAGCAATCCAGAATAAAAAAGAGAGAAACAAGCTCCTTCGCGACTACGGTTTGCGAGAAGTAGAGGTCTGTTCAATTTAAGCTTTATAATAAAAATTGACAATAGACTGACGATATTATTTTTACCATGACTGCAGAATGTCTTCTGGCGCTTAATGGGGATGGACGTATACAACGCTGTATCCTGGGATCGGCTACACGCTTACCACGGTGGACTATTCTCTGACCACTTATTGGAAGAACTGAAGGCTGTGATTGAAGAATCGCGTGGGCGTAAGCTGGCAGTTGCCATTGATAATGCGTAAGTCCAAATGCTGGCTTTAGTATCACTACAACCTATCATATGCTTGTCAATTTTGATACGAGAATATTATCTTGCAGCCTTTCACATATTCCTTCCTGGAGTGGGTTGAATCATTTTACTACCCTGAAGGCGACTGGAGAATTTGCTGACGGAACAAAATATGAAGACCTTTCTAAGGCAAGTTTTTGAGTGACACATGGGCGCTTATTATTATCAGTGATAATGATTTAAAATTAACCATAGGTCATATTATTTGCCGCTCAGCATGTCCTTCCTGAACAGGGTGACTTGAAACGGGGATATATATTGATGAAACTTATCCGAAGTTATCTTGAATTGGATATGTATGCCGGGCTCACCGTTCACACGGAATCAACAATTGCCGCAGGTGAAGCTGAACTGCGAACGTTTGGGAGAATTTTACAGGTACATAATCTTTACTATTTAATTATCGCACCACTACGCTCACACCAATATTATATTAGGAATATCGGCTCGTACATCCAGATAAGAACTGGGATTTTCCAAAGGCACACACACACGAGCACTTGTTCCAGGATATTCGAAACAAGGGTGTAACCAGGAATTACAATACAAAACCGAGCGAGAAGGCCAATGGCCCATTGAAGAAGTATTACCAAAGGCACACAAACTTCAAGGACGTAGCAAAGCAGGTCAGTTTTTGAAAAGAGCGATTGATATTAATTATTAGATTGACCACTTTTATATTAATATTATTAGGTCCTTCGCGTAAGCGAAATGGATCTGGTATCTACAATGATTCGCACAGATATTTCCATTTTTGATGATGCTGTTGAACTCCAAAATGCGGCAGACACACCTGGACCTCAAGACAACGAGGAGTCTGATGAAACCGACGCCTCGGAGTCTGATCCACGGATCATTCACGGATCACCCCTTCCTCCGTGCACACTTGCTCAACTGGAACTCGATCATTCCAATGATGCCGCTTTCAGAAATGCTAGGCGCAAGCTATCAAGTGCGCTTGCCGCTTTATTAAATGTTCCACGAGTGACCTTGAATGCTGCAGATACGGTGAGTTGAATTATTATTAATGAACTCAAATTAATATGTTAGGTTTTCTGAAACACGTACGGTGCGGCTGACCAAATTAATTAATAGATCATTCCAATTCAGACAATCAAAACATATTTTACGTCTGTAGTCGACTGGTCTACCAGCTGCAACATCCTCCGCGCAAACCCAAATTTCCATCACAAGCCAAGATTTGACTATGCACTTGTCAAAGTCCACGGAAATGAATGCATTTTTGTCCAGATACTGTACGTGGTCCGTATCACATACAATGATCAGGACTACCACATGGCCCTTGTGCTGCCATTTGACACCCCTCGAGCTGCGGCAAACCGTCGACGAGACAAGGAACTTCGTTTCACACGAGTTCATCCTCGTGCAAGAGCCCAAAGCGTATTCATAAACACAAACGCTATTATACGAGGTGCCCTACTAGCCGCAGATGGCTTATCTTCCGAGGGAGAATATCTGGTGGTCAATTTTATTGACCAGGATATGTGGGCGCGGCTCAAAACAATAAAGCTCATTAATCATGCTCGGATCTAGTTACAAACATAACAGTAATATCAACCGTCAATATTATGCCCATGTAAAATTAAATGTATCCGATTCTATTTATTTATGACTTCAGATCTTGAATATTAGAAGGAATTAGAAGGACGATGTATCGCTACATTGTGACATTAAATATTCCAGTAATAAGATTTCAGATATGTAGCCTCGTGTCATAAGCAACTGCAACGCTCAAACAGCACCTTAGGAGTGCTTATAAGTTCGTTAAAAAATACCTGTAACATCCTCAAACCGTTTCCCAGTTATCATACGGTGAGTGTCACTTTTTACGTCGTAATAATCCTTAGACTCATGTGTTGCAGTGTCAAGCAACATCATGTCTCGTCGGCGTCTCCCACCTTCGCAGTCCAAGGCAAATATATCGCCATCGCCAAGTGTCGGTTCGCCGAGCACCAATGCAACACCTGTTAGCGACGTTGCATCTCGACGGCATATTATTAACAGTGCTACTACTACCTTGTCGAGGCCCGTTTCTATGCAGTGAGCTTCGGTTCTGTTCCCGACGCACTCAAAATTTGATCTTACTTGTAATTTAGCAGTCAGTCTCCTGGACCTGGATACAATACTCCCGAAGACCGTGATCTAGAATCCGATTCTCCCTCTGTCTCTGGATCTACGGCGCCTTTTCAGGTACCCAGATCGCTGATCAACTCGCCGAAAAAAATATATCAGGTGCATTGAATGTCCTAATTAAATCTGAACTCGTCTAATACACATTTATTTCGATATAAAGATGTACATGGAAAGTGAAGAGAAGGCGTCACGGCTACAGGCTGAGGTCGTCAAACTGAGAACACAACTAGCCGAGTCAGAAATCCGCTTTGTTGCTGCGTCGTCAAAAGTTCGCTCGGGAGCAATGAAGCAAGCAGTAAATGAGATTGACGAGCAGGACCCTTCTATCCTTGATTCTACAACAATCTTGCGACTAATACAAAAACTAGGAAATCATTTCCAGGTCTTTTACTCTCCGTTCGTCAAGCCAATGCATTTCTCCACTCCCCGGCCCAATTTCGAAGCCTACGACCTTGAAAGATTTGCGGCTGGAATCAGCATCGACTTAGGGATCACGGCGGATCTATATGAGTCCATCCCGGACAAATTCCACGACCTTCTTCTCTCTCCTAGCTCGGAACTCTACTCCGAGAAATATTCTACCGCGGTAAGTCAATATATTTTTGCGTCGACAGCTACTTTATTCGTACGAACTGATGTATTATTAGTTTCGCAAAGCTGTCATGGTCAGCAGGTCGAACTCACTTAAACCTCTTCGCGAATCGGCCCCAGCTATCTTTAATCTCCCCACTGATTACTTCGCTAGCGAGAACATAGCGCTTCGGGATAAGAGACCAGAGATACAACAGCTTATAGGCCATGGCTACGATGACAAGGGTAACCCGACTTATTTGCGCATCGCTCCTGTAATTTGTTGCGACGGCGACACTACCGATCCGTCCAAATACTTCCTCAATCCTTGCCTCTTCAAAGTAAATATTAATCTCATATTGTCTTATCAAATAATTGCGCTTATATATGGTGAATCAGATAGCCCGTATAGTCTTATTTGGGAAAACATCGATCAATAATACCAGTTGCGCAGTGTCTCGCTCCGTGAGCCAGTTCCTACGCACGGATATCCTCGCACAGACTACGTTTGGTCTTATTGCATGGGTTTGTACGATGGTGCGTTGTGCTATTTTTGAACTGGTATGATGAGATCTCATATTATCTCGTTAAATTTCGACAGGCACGCTATCTTCTGTCAACAGATCCTTCATTCGAAAACAATGGCATTGGCTCTCAGACAAGGATCCCCTACGGCAAGGACTTTGTTTTTTACAAACGTCATATGACCGAGCACTATCACGATGCTGACACTACCGGCTCAATTCTGTCTTTGCTCGAAGCATGGGATCGTGAAGTCTTCTCAAACCACAACAAACGAAAAGGTTACACGGCCAATGAAGATGCCGAGGTATTCGACATGGACGCCGATCCCGATGGATCTGAGATTGCAGAAAGTTTGGCGAGGCTCCGCCTTCAGATAGCAGCTCGAGCCAACACACCTGATCATCCTCCCGCAGCATTACCCCGCCCCGTTATTCCACAGCCAATTGCACCTGAGGAGATCAATGACACCGATGACTTCGACGACATATATGGCGACGAGGTTCCACCATCTCCCGACAGTCCTGTAGCCGGAGCGGCGACTCTTTCTATCGCTGCGCCAGCTACGTTAAATCCGCCGGCCGCCTCCAATCCAGATCCAGGTGCGCCGATGTGCTTCCGTTTAATTTTACCACTATCTGATATCTAACAATAACCTATGCAGTTCTCATCCCACGTCGCCCAGAAGAACTTGGGTATTCTGATGGAGCGCTGCCTGATGCTCGTCCGCCTGAACCCCACCGCGCTGCCCAGAAACCGGCCCCAATTCCGAAGGCTACGCGTCGTACGGGCGCCAAGGTGAAAGTAAGTGCTCTGACGGCATTTTAAACCACTGATTTATTGACAAGATAATTAAATGTACGCAGCCCGTTGACAACAATGAGCTGTCTGGATCGGATAATATTAATAATATCGCTCACACTTCCCACCCGTCGACATCTCAATTGCCACCTGACAGTTCGACCTCTAACGCAACTGCTGCTAGTAGGCCCAAGCGCCGTACCGCTAATTACAAGTAGCCGGTAGGCATTTAAAATTATTGCTCTTCACCGAGAACTGTTTCTTTCATCTACGCTCAGGACTTTGTTTGGTGTTCAAATATGTGTATAATGGCCGTTTTATTATTTACGATGCACTTAATATATTACATAGCTACAGACTATTATGTACCTTGCTTACATCCCATTTGCCGTTAAATATTGACATGCATCTCTCTATAATATTGGCGTATTACTTACGACGAGAGGAAGGTCAATTGTCTGAAGTTGAGTCAATCAGCCGTTTCTAAATGAAACGACAGGTCGTTATAACCTTAGCTTCAAATCAAAAAATGACTTCGTGGTATAGTGGGCTTTGTTGCAATAAGTAAGTAATTAGGTAAGGTCAGTAAGGTTGGTAGTTCGATTCTGTTTCAACGTATAAATTATCTGAAGTCGCGTAGGTAATGTGACACTTGTAATCGCTTCGTGAAGGCTTCAGTACTAGTAGTACAGTATCTAATCTACAAATTGAAGTAATATTTTATCATCATTGTTTCGGTTGCTGATCAGAGTATCTGATCAGATTGGCATCATACGTGTCTAGTCAGACCGTCTGATCAGCACGGCCTCTCTGATCAGGCAGTGCATGATCAGACTCGGGCCGGCATGATCAGCACAACTTGTCCTCTGGTCAGGCCTGATCAGTGCCTCGCGGCATAATCGGCCTGATCGGCATGATTATGCATCTAGGAGTTTTCCGACATAACTCACTATTTTTAGTGTTACGTACTGCTTTTGGTATAGCTGGCGCATAATTGTCGAAATATGTCTCTCCGCGTGTCCATCCCAGACGTGAAGTTTGCAGTGGATCGACCCTGTGAATCAGATTGGTATCAGATTGATATAGGTGTGGGAAGCGGAGTACAGGTACGTACCCAAGCTTTTCTTGTCTCATTCCAAGTACGTGTCGCGGTAAATGTGCTTTGATTGATGATGAAAATTCTGCCGCATCAAACGCATGAACATAAAGTTTGTATAGGCTCTGTTCACTGAATGCGGCAACAGGGGATTTTTGCGTATGCAGAAGGCGAACCTAGAAAGAGTTCAGAGTTGGTTAAATCAAGTAATAGATATATAACTGGCCTGTCGCCAGGTTTTGTTAAGCGACCAATCTATCTTTAACTCGGATGTGAGATTTTTGACATCATGCATCCAGTGGCACGAGAACGCCAATGCGGATATTGGACACATATGCGCTTCAAGGTGTGGCATAAATACCGTGTAAACGGGGTTTGTTTTCTGAAATGTTCTTTGAGAGAAATAAATGTGGCAGCATTGAGTGGCCTACCGTATGCATTCCCCGTCCCGCACCGGCCTTCTCTTCACCTTGACACGCCAAGACACATTGAATAGGTGTTTTACCATTAGGGTGAAGTAAAGTATATGGCTGGAGTTCGGCGATTTTGAGTGATCTGAAATCATCGCCACGGTTCCCGGAGGCGTGCTGGCACGTCCAGGCAAGATGCCCATTGATGACACAGCGTACTATGTGCCATCACATAAGAAAGCAAGATAAAATAAACAGTTCAAGTAGATACTCACTTTCGCGGTGCGACAGAAACCCAAGTCCAACCTTCATCATCTGATCATCAGTTATACTATCCAGGAAAGTGTTGGCGACAATATCGGGAGCATCTTCACCAGGAACAAGCCCGCTGAAAACTGATCAGTCAATTGTTCACATTTTATTGAAGTGTCTTTACCTCCGGTTACGCATGCGTGCCTCATTCAAACGGCCACGAAGAGCATCATGGACATGTATAGTGACTGGTGGCCGTGTATCGACTAACGTTGGGTCATTCGCTTCTTGCTCCTTTCTGATTCGAAGCGCACCAAAGTACAATTTCTTAATCTGTGACTAAATAGATTTTGAATAAATTAAGTTGGTGCCCGGAAAATCAAAAGACAAAGAATAGGTAACGACAACTTACCGCGCCAATAAGCGTTCCCGGAATGTCAATACCTTGTCTATTGCGCTTTGGTCGCTCGGAGCAGAATCGAAGGTAGAGGAGGAGATGATGCTCGTCAATAATATCATCTTGTATTTCACCCTTCTCAAGGGCAATACGGACGAACTCCTATAAGAGAAATAATTAATAAACAGCAATAGGAGGAAATTATTACTCACCTGCCATGCCTTTACCATTGCTTTCTGCGTCTTCAAGCCACCCGCGCGCCTGTTTCCTTCTGCACGCCGTGTTTCTTCTACACGTACACGGCGTTTGAATTCCGCAAAATCCTCGTGCAGGATTGCCTCGTCGTCTTCTGATTCGTCATCTTCTGACTCGTCGGATGTATCCTCGTCTTCAGAGTCATATTTGGTATTTAGGTGCGACTGTTGGCGCTGTTTAGACGCGTTGGAGGTGGGTATTTGCGATGCAGCCACCAAGGTCGGTGGCACACGAGGACTTGTTGAAATCGGATCCACATGCTGGGCTGCGGGAAACCTGTAATCCGGTACTCATATAATCATCATGTTCCAGTAAAAATAAAGGATTAGCCTTACCAGTAGCTGGCGAGCACTTCTCGCAATTTTTCCAGGTTGGCGCTTTTCGTTACGTTGAGTCCGAGGCGAGAACATGCGTCGTGCATGACCTGCTTCCGTCGTATGCCATTACTGTAAGTCAAACTTTAGCAAGTACAGATTGATGAAGAAAAAATGCTCTTACAGTCTTAGGAAGTACTGATCTCGGCTTTCATCTGTACGTGGTCGAATAGTTGAATCTGTAGCAGTGGGCGAGTCTGATGAATGGTTTGCGTTCAAGGCGCTTCGATTAGATTCGGCGTCACGGGCCGCGCTGATGTCGGCAATGCCCGGCATGTCGTTTGGTCCTAAGTTCAGATACGCAGATACACTAGGCTCGGGTGCGACTTGAGCAATTGGCATAGCTTATACGCGTCGCGAGAACGAGGAGAGGGGGGATCGGTCATCGTACACGGCATAAACAATATATATTCTCAAATTCTGGGTGGCCCAAGCAGCACTGAGGCCGTGACAATATGCCACATATTAAGCCCCGGCATCGCTCAGCCCAAGCTGAGCCACACTGGCACGGAAAATTACTATGGAATAATCTACGGACTACCTACTGATTCTCGGCGGCATCTTGTGGCATAATGAGTGCCACAACTCAAGAAGAGCAGGTTCACTGTGTGCCTCACTCCTCGTCACAAAAATTGGTGACCGCCCGTCAAAATTTCGCAGGCCGTCACCAAATCTCGGTGACGGCCCCTTAGGGAGCTCAATTGGGGTCTCCTCGTTCTCTTCGTGGAGTGATTCAGGAAGCAGTGCAATCCACACGCCATTTTCTTCGCAGTGCAACACAACTGCAACAGATGAAATAAATGTGGGTTCAAATGCCCCAATGCAGTTTCTTCGGGCTCGGAGCACTGCGTTGGGTGCAATGATCATTCCCCTAAATCACAAAGACGATAACAGGCCTCGGATCATGTACCTTGGCAGCGAGGCGCCGCACAGGCCGCACAAGATAGATGAAGAGGCTCATTATCCCTAAAAGTGCATAGTCGTAGCATGAGCTATAAATAGCCCCGAGGAATGGATCTCGACTTACAGTGTGCACACCGGACAGCTCCAAGGACGCTCAGGCGCTGGTTCTTTCACGAGTGCCTCTTCGGAAGAGCTGACAGAGGGGCTCCGCTTTACGGGCCGCCGCGATCCTAGTGTTCGCCCACCGCCCTTCACAGGCGCCATCCCCAGCGCCTCTTTCTTGCGCAGATCTACCTCCGTCTCTACCATCTTCCCGAGGCCCAGTGCACGGCCATTGGACGCTTTTGGAAGCGGCTTCGTTCGAGACGTGATGCGCGGCGGTGATGAGGGTTTGGATTTGCCTTTCCCGGTGCCACCGGGCTGTGCATTTCCAGCGGATTTGGTGGTGAAAGTCGACCCAGATGCGACGGGGACGTCACAGGCGTCTTCAACGTCCGACGAGATATCGATGATGTCAACGCCGATCGTCGGGCTCTTCGATCCACTGGCGGCACTAGCGCCGTCGAAGTTGAAGGCGTCCTGGAACTGCTTCCAAGATTTCCGGTCCCCGAGCTTCTGCTCTAGGTCCGTCGTTTGCTCGGAGGCGAGCAGCGCCTGCCGCCGCTCCGCGTCCGTCTCTGGGACGTCGACGAACTCAACCTCATCTTCTGAGCCTTCTTCGTCGCTGGATGGATTTTGGGTGGTCGATGTCGACGGTTTGGTGTCTGCTAATAGAAGGATGAGTCAATATTGACGCATGTGCGATGCACGACTGACCTGGTAATTTCCCTTGCAATGCATATAGTCTACGTTCTGCGGCTAGCGCCCGCTCTTCGCGGGCTCGTTTGCTGCACCAAAAAATTATTAGATTTAATTATAATGGACGCAGAAATTTAACTGACCTCGCGGCCTTCTTACCGAAGCCAGTCCCCTTCCCATCCTCAGCAAGCGCCGTGCCTTCCCCCGCAAATGCATATTTAGACGTTACCCGTGCCCCCGCCTTGCGCTTCTTCGCCGTCTGTGCCCCGGTATGCAGAGACGGGACGACTTCGCGGCGCTTCCCCGCAGCCCCTCGGCGTCGGCGGCGCGCTGTGGGCCGCGCCCGTGACTGCGCCCCACCACACTGTAAAGGGAAAGGCAAGGAAGACAAAGTGAGTTCCGGGTATGACATCTCTCCACGCGGAGTATGGAACGCACCACGTATTCTGGGAAGTCGCCTTCTACGATGCCTTCGCCGCCCACGCGCGCGGAGTCGCGCAGGCGGGTCCCCGACGACCAGTAACCTTTTGCAGGGTCAGATGTTTTGTTTTTGTGGTAAGATAGTGTGGCAACTGACCATCGCCATAGTACCCTCTGTCCTGCAGCTGACGAACTTCTGCTCTCAGCTGCGACCACAGCGCTTGGAAGGCGGGGCCGTGGTTCATGTGCTATATTTGTGGCGCGGATTTAGACAAGTATTGGGAACTGTAGGGAATATGTACCTTGATATGAGCAAGCTTGTGAAGCAAGAGTATAAGCTTGGGAATGATCCTTAAAATGAAAGCAATTGTACTTCGTGGCATAGCGTACTCATCAACCAGTACAAAGGATAGATTGTACCGTCTTGGCGCCTTACAACCAGTTCTGTTACGCGTAAGCTTCGAATTGTTTAACATGGGTAAAGCAGACCTACCTACAGTTTCACCGTTGTTCCAATTCCGCCCCGCAAATACTGTATTGTACTCATACTATCACGCACAATTAACGTTAGTTATTCGATAAGATGCCCAGTAGCACACGAAGATAGTCTGATGCATACCTCCTCGAAGCTGTTGACGGAGAACCCGTGCGCTTTCATCACTGGTCGTACCTGAGCGGCAAGCGCTCTGAGAAGCTTGCGTGTCTCCTCTTCCTCGTCAGGCGTCGATTTCAGGGGCGTGATGAAGTTGATGTGTGGATTTGGATTCGCTTCGACCTCGTTCAGTCTGAGATGCACCATCGTGACCCAAGTTCTGTTGCCTTGTTCAGGTGCGTAGAGGAGTGTACTGCTATGAAATAGCCTCGATAGAAACGGAAAGGCGGTACGAGTGGTCAAGCTTCCAGATTTTAGCCGCCAAGTGGTTGTTCTGGTTCAAAGCCCTTAGCCGTGGGACGTGACTGGTCGCGTCAATTACATGGAGCACGTGCGGGGCTGTGGACCCGCGTATAGGGGCATAGTATGAGGTATGGCGCGCAGAAGTGGTTCAAATTCAACCTCTGCATGAACATAGCACAATTTTATTCGTTGTTGTAGGTATACAGGTGTGAACGAGAATATACAGAAGACGTGGTATAGTCTACATGGCGGGGCAAAGTTAATGTACACTGTGCGGATGAAAAGAAAGGGAAAGCGCTTCCAAAGGGAGTCCGACGTCGCGGTCTACTGGGCAAAATAGCCTCAGAAAATAAAGGCGATCTACGTCGTGAAAAAGAACTCAAGAAAACAAAAAAAAAAGATAGGATCGTATCGTGCGTAGAGGGATTATTAAGTGTAGGTGACTGTGATAATAGCAGTGCAGGTGACAGCAGAACAAGACACGTCAAAAACAGGTCGGTAAACACAAAAAGGGTATCCGAGCAACGATAATCAGATGGCAAGGGCATCATGAACGGGCCCGGCGGATGATTATCGCAGAAATGCCGTGTGCACTCCGGGCGCCCGCCGATGGCTGGCTAGGATATAAGCAGGTTGATACAAGAAAGGCCACGCATTACACGCGTGCCGCCGTCCGTCTAGGTCTCGTTCTCGGTTTTCGCTCTGCCCCGCAATCGAAAAATCGAGTGGCAATCGATAACCACAGGCTCTCAACGGCTCGCGCAGAGTTTTCGCCTGAAGAAATAGTCCCGAGTATGTGGCTTGGTTGCTTTTCTCGGGATGATGCTGACCGTGAGCGATCCGTTCGGGCGGCGTGCAGCGTGGATTGCGCCGTTCGACAGCGAGCTCAGTGCCTTTAGTCGCTGTAGGTCTTTATGGCCATCGACCACCCTGATCAACCTGAGCGACGCCATCCGGTCTTCCCTGGTCCTCGCTGCGAAGTCCATCAATGCCACGCATCCGCCGTCGGTATGATCCAGCCGTTCGGAGCTCGGGATCCTCGACTCAACCATGCTGGCCAGCATCCCATGCGTACATCCTACACGCGTGTCTAAAACGAGCTCTTCGAGGTGCGGGCACAGCGGCGGCCGGTCATAGCTTTCCCGCCGCGCTTCCGTCGCCTCCGTAAAGCCGTCCACGTACATGCTGAGCAGCTCGCCCTGCTGGCCCCAGCGGCACGTAAGAGCCTGCAGCAGCGTATCCCCAACGGGGATGCCCTCCACGCACAAGCTGACAAGTGATGTCCCCATCCCACGCAGGCACACCAACAACGCGGCTTCTGTCATGGGAGGACTGACGGACAGACTGGTGATCATGCACGCGGACCGCTGCACGAGCGCGAGGAGGGGCGTGGGGTCCCAAGTTCCGGTGGGAGAATGGGCCAGGTGGTGGTGCGGGGGCGTCGGGGACGCATCGTGGCCGATGCCGTGGGGGCGCTCGTGTTCGCCGTGGATCCTGACTTCGCGCAGGGCAGGCAAGACGAGCTGGTCGAGGACGCCGGCGATGGCGGACGATATGTTAATGGAGCTGAGCTTGGGGAGGTATAGTGGCTCTTGCGTATGGGGAGCGACTGAAAAGGGCCGCGTTAACCGGATGTGCTCAAGATTGTAGCACGCAGTGAGGACTTGGGGATCTAGGGTGCCTTGGTCCATCGATAACGACAGGCCAGTCAGACGACCCAGCGGGAGTTGGAGCAAGGTGTCGGTGTCTGCCAGATCGTCTACCCATGTTACCTCCCGTAATTTTGGTGCGGACCCCAACAGGTTGGTGATAGGAGCTACGTTGATGGAGCTGATATCGCGTGCGTAGAATTCGAATGTGGTCAGCTCGCCGATATTGTTCAGCGCCATATCAAGAGAATACATCGGAGGACAGAAAAGGTTGCGGAACTCGAAACGGATGTGCTTCCAGCGCTTGGAATGCCTGCACAGCGCATCCAGTATTCCTTGTTGAGGCTGTTCAGCGAAATCTATGGCTATCGAAAGGGACAGCGGTCTATCGCTAGAGAGCGAAAGCCAGGTATTGACGGCGGGTATATCTTCTGTTGGGTCCTTGTAATTGATGTGGAGGTTTGTCCATAGGTCTGGAATTGACATAGCCAGAGAGCGCCATAGTGAAGACACGTGGGTCAGGAGAACAGGCGCTTCCGTCCGGTATGGCAATGGGAATTGACCTTCAGGTAGGCAATGGATGAAGACCTCTGAGAGAATTTCGGGTGGCAAAAGGGAGATGTATGACAGTGGTTTTGGTTCAGGAGGCGAGCCTTCAGTTTGTGGGAGGCCGATGCGACTAGTTATGTCGTAGGCATTGATATCTGGAGTAGATTGCGGTGCATGGGAGTAGGAAGACGGAGGCGGCGTGCGAGGAGATCGAATCCTCATGCCTGAGCGTAAGTTTATATGTAGATTCGTGTATATCTGTAGGTACAAAAATGAAATCATCTTTTATCTAGGTCAAGCAGACATACTAACCGAAGTTATGAGCGCTCAAGATAATGGTTCAAGCCACCTAGCGGTGTTGGAGCAAAGGTGTAGTCTGGACAAACACGAGGGGTGGCCTGTTTGTATTGGAGGTCAGGCACCAGCTTTACAATCTGCCGATATGGTCACAAGAATATAAGTAGATCAGCTCCACGCTTGCCACGGGTAAGGTAGCACCGACCGACAGCGTAGCTGGCACATATTCTTTCACGCTGGGGGGAAGTAAGTGACAGTCAAGGTTGAGAAAAAAGCAAAAAATGGATCTTATACTCTGATAGGCCGATCACAAAAAGTCACTGCTATAATAAAACGATCGGCGCTTGCCGTCCGCATATTCGACTCGGGCGAGGCAGAGGCTGGCGGCGGCGACGGCCAGCGGCGACATTTCCCAATGCATAATTCATAAAACATTTAATCGTGGTCGACCGCATGCCCCGGAAGTTTCCAGATTCGAGGAGTGCATGCATGCAGCCATTTCTAACCTTTTATCGACCTCTACCTATCAAGCTGTCGATGTGGATGAACGCAGCATAGCGATAGGGGCCTAACGAATATGGCCGGCGCGCGAGTTGCCGTGGATATATGTCTGAGTAAAATAGTCACACCTTTCAGATTTCTCCCCCATCATCTGAATGGCCGCGATGCTCCTCCCGGGATCGACGTTTCCTCATGCCGTGGTAGCCGGCGCTCATGATAAAGCTAAGGTTCAACCTACCAATCAGTGGTGGGCCCGTGTCCTCACCCTCTTAGTCGAGGCCCTCTCAGCTCCGCCGGAGTGGTACAAATGGGTTTGCTGCATCGGAGGCGTCGTCGGGGCAGAGGGTGACCATCGTCCAGCCTCGACTTACCCAGTGTCGTGTGCGATGCTGGCTCGAGTCAGTCGTCCTCTACTATAACGCGGAAGATGGGGAGAGGCGAAGGAGTCATCAGTTGATCCCGAAACATAGGACGCGCTAAAATCAAGTCCAGTGTTGCCGCCACTTTAAATAAGGGCTCAATTACGCGAAGGCCTTGCAGACTGCTTGGAAGTTGGAGGTCACAATTGGAGTATCGCGACTCTGTACATCTTCTGGTCCACCGAAGGGCGATACGGCATGCTACTTGACTCTGGCCAGTTCGTCCTTCCTCGCCGCCTCAGTGTCGACAGTACATGTCCAACATATGCTGACGACACAGTAAAATTTCTTCTGGAAGCGACTTTGTATAGGGCATCGAGGGGAAGCAATCTTTCCTAGTGAAGATGCACGTATAATTTCTGAGACTACCTTGTTTCCTGTCCAAAGCTTCCCTCTAAAGAAAAAATCAGCTCAAGACTAAGTTCGAGTTCATGAATTGCCGTAAATATCTTCGGCGAAATCTCTGCGCAGTCCAAAACGGTGCATAGAAGTACTACAAGTCCTCTGGTAATGTATTTTCAGAACTAATGCTCGCACCGTCATCATGTAAGAGTTTTGCCTGATGCAGTCGAATCGACGAACGAAAAAATCCAGTTCAACGACAATAAGCTTCGACCGGACTGATAAAAACGGTCAATTCGGCCAATGAAGTGCCCAATGGACATTAACAAGGGGGCCTGTGCGCACAGTGTCCTTCTCTCACGTTGGTGAGAATGATTGAACGGAGAGAACGTTTGGTCACCTGAAGATTGCGCATTGGACGGGACAACTTACCATACGATCCCTCTCTCTCCAACTCCCATTCACTGCCGGATCTAGGTCCCAGTCCGCGAGTGCTTCAGTCTTCAACCGTAAGGCTGTGGTTAATTACCTGGGTATGCGTGCGCGCACTGGTATGCACGACCTCTAGAATCGATATCGCTAGCGGACGGCCTTAATCTCCCTCGCAGACCAGATAACATACTCATGAGCCGCAGTCTAGGCAGAGTCTAGGACACGATGAAGAGATAGCAGGGGCGCATGCAGCGTTCAGGCGTCGCGGCCGCGGAGATGCGCATTTGCGCGGTGTTCCAGGCATCGCCATGAGTAGCGCGCTCACCAGCGCCGCCGAAGATATATCGAGACGGAGCCCAGTCTGGCCCAGTGCGTAGGTTAGCGGAGGGGAGTCCGGAGCAGAGCATCAGCGCCTCAAATACGGCGCACGTGTGCGGTCTGGACGCGACGTAACATGCCACTCGATTTTTGATTCAAGTCCTCCATTGGGTTTTTCATCTCAAACACCCATCCGCATCCGCCCTACTACTACTCTTTACCGTTGAATCTTGTTGACGCGCAACAGCACATCTACGCTACTCATACTATACGATCGCCACCATGAAGATCGCTATCCTCACGTCGGGAGGAGATAGCGCAGGCATGAACGCCGCCGTGCGCTCCATCGTCAAATGCGGTATCCTCAAGTGCGTTGCCGATGCACTAGATTCGATGCTTGCTTGCTGACTGACACGCGCTCTGCAGAGGATGCGAGATGTGGGTCGTCCGCGAGGGCTACGAAGGTCTCGTACGCGGCAATCAAGCACCAGAAACAAACGGCGGAAAGCAACCCAGCACACAGGCCTTCGAAGAGGTGAAGGAGGAACTCGAAATCATGCAGAGAACCGTCCTCAAAGACACGAAGCCCGACCAAAATCTGCTGCACAACCTGCGCTTCGGCGACGGCGACCTGCTGCGCGACGGGACGAGCGAGTACGTCGGCGGCCGCACGCTGAAGGGCCGCTACATCGTCCGCGTCGGGTGGGACGACGTGCGCGGCTGGTTCGCGGAGGTGCGTTGTAATATCTTATCTCCGCTACCCCAGGCGGCCTAAATTAGCGACCTGCTCCCTTCCTCCGCGCACCTAGGGCGGTACGCTCATTGGCACGGCGCGATCGGCGGCGTTCCGCACGATTGAGGGGCGCACGGCCGCCGCGCACAACCTCATCAAGGAGGGCATCGACGCGCTCGTCGTCTGTGGTGGCGACGGCTCGCTCACTGGCGCGGATCTCTTCAGATCCGAGTGGCCTAGCATCATCGCCAAGTTGCGCAACGAGAGTACGCCCCTCTCAGACTTAGCATGCCGGGGATGTGCGCTCACCCCAGTCTAGACCTGATCACGGAGGAGCAACTTCAAGCGCATGCGCACCTTAAGCTCGTGGGCCTCGTGGGCTCGATCGACAACGACATGTCCCTGACGGATCTGACGATTGGCGCGCCGACTGCGCTCCAGCGCATCTGCGAGTCTATCGACAACATCAACTCCACCGCGTACAGTCACTCGCGCGCCTTCGTGGTAGAAGTTATGGGACGCGACTGCGGCTGGCTGGCTCTGATGGCCGGTATTGCGTGCGTACTTATCTACACCCCAAAGCCATTGATTCTGAAAAAACGTAGTGGCGGAGCAGACTTCATCTTCATCCCAGAGCGCCCTCCCCGCACTATGCCATGGGAGGACAACATGTGCGCTGAGATCCATCGCGTGAGTGACAAAATTAAGCTGGAAACAGTGGTATTCTGAGGTTGTCCGGTTAGCATCGCGAGTTGGGCAAGCGCAAGACGATTGTCATTGTCGCCGAAGGCGCGCACGACCAAGACCTGAACCCAATTCGCGCGGAATACATCAAGGACGTCCTCACCGAGCGTCTGGGTCTTGATACAAGGGTCACCACTCTGGGGCACACGCAACGAGGCGGACGCCCTTGCGCGTTCGACAGAATTCTGGTGTGTCGTACGATATGAAGTTGCAGCCAGAGTCTTACCTTTTTTGTGATTTAGCCCACGCTACAGGGTGTCGAAGCTGTGGAGGCGCTGATGGAGGCCAAGCCCGGCGATCCGACGTACATGATTGGTGTGCAGGAGAACAAAGTCACTCGAGTGCCGTTAGTAGAAGCCGTCGCAATGGTAGGTGGACCGCTCACGGCTGGAATGGGGTTGATCTTGACATTTTTTTAGACGAGAGCTGTCGGAAAGGCCATGAAAGAGAAGGATTTCATTAAAGCTCTAGAATTGCGAGGGCCTGAATTCGAGGAGATGCTTCACGGATTCCGTGCAATTGCGTCCATCGCAAAAGAAGAAAAAATGCTACCCGCTAGCAAGGTATGGCTCAGTTTCTACAAGTTACACTCATGCCGAGTTAACGTACTTCTAACGGCAGAGAATGCGCATCGGCATTATCCAGTGAGACTCTTGCTTTTAAGATTTGGTTCGATTGGATGCTAAGCTAGTTTTCAGTATGGGTGCGCCTGCTGGCGGAATGAATGGTGCGACCAAGGCCGCGGTTAGGTACTGCATCAAGCAGGGGCATACGCCACTCGCCGTCCACAATGGGTTCCGAGGTCTCTTGGATGACAATGTCGACGAGCTTTCGTGGCTGGGAGTCGACGCATGGATGGCGCGGGGTGGTTCCGAACTCGGGACAAACCGCATCTTGCCCTCGGTTGACCTTGGAGCAGTGGCATCGAAATTCCAACAGTATGCCCTGGACGGCCTCTTCATGATCGGTGGATTCGAGGCGTTCAATGCACTCCTGATCCTCGATGAAGGGCGGAAACATTATCCGCAATTCCATATCCCTATGACGCATCTCCCGGCGACGATCAGCAACAATGTCCCGATGACGGAATATAGCTTGGGAAGTGACACGAGTTTGAATGCACTGGTGGATGCGTGCGATGCTATCAAACAGAGTGCTAGTGCTAGCAGAGACCGCGTATTCGTTGTCGAGACCCAGGGAGGGAAGTGTGGTTATATTGCCACGATGGGGGCTCTTGCAGTGAGTAATTTCTGGGATGTGACGTCGAACATTGTTAACGATAATTAGGCTGGAGCGAGCTTGGTATACACTCCTGAAAATGGAATGGGATTAGACATGCTCAGACAAGATGTACAATTTATGAAGACAAGGTACAGCTTGGATGTGCCGGGAAAGAGCGAAGGTCGTCTCGTTATCAGGTATGAATAAAGCTTATTCGTACCAACGGCGACTGATGACCGTGAGCAGAAGCGAAATGGCGTCAACAGTATACACCACATCGGTGCTCACGAAGATGCTCATCGAGGAGGGTGGGTCCCTGTTCGACGCGCGATCTGCGTCGCTTGGCCACACATTGCAAGGCGGCATCCCGTCGCCGATGGATCGCGCACGGGGAGCACGTCTGTCGCTGCGGTGCATGGCCTTCCTCGAGCACCACCACGAACTCCTGTCGCGGCAGCCCCCGCACAAGACCAGGTGCGCGGGTCCTGAGTCAGCTGCGGTGATAACGATCCAGGCGAGCAGTGTGAAGTGGGTGCCAGTGCAGGAGATGGTCCATCACGCTGACATGGAGAAACGGCGCGGGAAGACGAGCTGGTGGTCGAATATCACGGAGCTAGTAGAGGTTCTGGCTGGAAAGACACAGTTCTTGGGACTGCGCCAGGAGGATGTGCTCCCTGGCCGCAAGTAGGGCTCTTGTAGAAATACAAACACTTAGAATAGAATTGTACAAGGTAGTTGTTGAATATGGAAGCGTGGGAAGAACGCGGGTGTTGTTGTGAGCTGTTGATCTACAAGGGTTGGTCACGGACAGCACGCACCTCCTGCATTCAATCTCCTTTTCCTCGACGTTATCATGGTAGCCCGCCCGCCGCTTCCCATCAAGTCCCTGAATCCCAACATCAAAGACCACCGTACGTCGTTCTCAGTGTCTTAAAGCTCTCATCTCACAAGTTTGACAGTCTCCACCCTCCCAGCTGTGAAGTACCAGATTCTCAATTGTCAAGGGAAAGACATCCTTGTTCGTCCTCTTCGCCACTTATTGTTGCACCGGAATTGACAAATTGCAGGTTGGCCGGCTCAAGATAGAGACACCCACCGTATGCCACCCAGATCTATTTGCCTCCAACGCACGTCTGACAGCTCCAATTAACAGGAAACCGGCCATGCATTCATTCTGCGCAGATTTGATACTGGCGCTATCAGTCTCACCACGATGTTCCGAGCGGCCTTCCCTAACGCCACGGAAGGCGAGGAGCGGGCAGAAATCCAATGGGTTCGAGACTCCTACGACCTAACCGGGAATAATGGATCGAGCAAGGACGCACACATCACCCGCCTCGCAGGCACCTGGGTGAGCCCCCAGGTCGCTATCGAGCTCAGCAAGGCCTACTCGCTCGCCGAGATCATCGACGTCGTGGTCCAAGCTACCCCAGATCCGACCGGCAACTACAGGAGGTCCGGCAAGGCGGCTTCTGCAGCTGCACCTACCGCCGCGGCACCTCCGCCTGCACCAGCACCAACGGTGCAGGCGATTGAGGCGCCCACGCCGCCGGCGTCGATTGTAGTGTCGAAGCCGCCCTCTGGTGTGCGTTCGTTGCCCACACCGTCGCCCACCGCGAATGCTCCGCCGTCGAAACGCCGGAAGGAATCGTCACCGGCGCCTACGTCGCAGAGCAGCAAGCCGCCGTCATCGCGCGCATCCCCCGCGCCCTCCAAGATCGCCGCCCCTCGGCGGTCCACGCGCACCAAGAGCCCCGCCCCCCGATCCGCTGCTGTCACCACCGTCTTGCGCACACCCAAGGTGACCCGAACTGCACGGAAGGAGGTCTCGGCTGGCACGTCCTCGACCCCCGGTGGCTCCGAGCTCACCGCGGTCGAAGAGGAAAGCCAGTTCGTCGAGGACGGCGTCGCCGGCGCCGAGCTCCATGCCGAGGACGTCAGGGAGCAGCAGAAGCTGATTGAGGATCTCAAGTCGAAGCGCGCGGCAGCTAAGCTCGCGGCTGAGCAAGCAGAGATGGTTGTCGAGGAGGAGTCCTCGAACAAGAAGAGGGAGCGTGAGGAGGAAGAGCCGACGCTCAAGTTTGAGTTCAAGGAGCCGGAGGCGGTCGAGCGGCCAATTGCCACTAACAGGCGGGTTGGGCGTTTCCATCTCCAGCCACAGACGAAGTCGTTCGCATGGGGCATTGCCGCGTTTGCCGTGGGTCTGGGGGCCGTGTGAGTCACCAGTTCTCTCATCTGCTCTTGTTTTTGGCTCACAGACCCTCCCACAGTTATCTGCCGAATTTCTTCTAGCTAACCCACTGGATGTCGTCTTACTTTGTCCTCTTTACGCTTTTGTCGTGTTATCTATCCCACTGCTTCCTTCTTTTGTTATTTTTTATAAAGCACCCCGTAATCCGGCTTTTTGGTCGTTTGTATATCAGTCACTGCCCATGGTAGACAGTTCATACCTCAATGTACACGGTAACTTCTTTTTTTTTATGTTCGTCTGCAATTTATATTATACTTTTCTCTCCGAGTTACAGGGTAATCCCTCGCTGGGCATCGAGCTGCGCACTGCCATGCTATTCCCCAAAGTCGTATACAAGGTTCAGGCAGTACTAATCAGACTTGTATATACTTTGAAACCAGTTACATAGGATAAATGACAATTGACGACACCTAGCACTCTCTTGCTGTTCGTCTTCTCATCGAACTCCTGCATCTCTCTTGAGTGTTTTAGCTCTACACCTGTAATCCCATGCGACCTTCACCAATGAGCTCGGTCAAATAAATTTGCGGTAAATTGTATCAAGCAATCTGATGTTTGAAGTCAATGAGCTATACACGACTTCCGACTGCGTGCCTTGAAATCGTTCTTTTTGCAGGCTTGTACATACCACGGCACTCTGGGACATAAACAGTCTTCTGAGTCGCTTTTCAACAGAAATCTATATTCCTTGTTTCCTTTTGTACTTGAATCCAACTAGTAAATAAATTATATATCCATAGTAGATAGGATCTTGACCGGTCACTTCTGTTCGTTGGGTTTGCACACCATCATGCCACCCTCAGCATACAGCCCAGTCACATACAGGTTTCCTGTATCAGGATCATAGAGCCCCGTGCTTGAACTCCCGAAGCCGCCAGCAGATTCCACGCCGTCGCTCTGGAACAGCGTCTGGAGCGACCAGCGTGCGCCGTCCGACGGCAGCTTTGAGCTCGCAGAGATCGGCGCGTCCGAGTCGAACACAACTTCGGGCTTGGTGCCGTCCTCGATCTTCGGGACGATGGCTACGACCCAGGATGGTGCCGCGGCGCCCGTCTTGTTCGCGGCGACGGCGCCGAGGTCGGGGAAGTTGGGGTGGCCTGTCACAATGATGTTCTCGATGCCCGTGGAGCGCGCGCGCGAGTAGTGCAGGTTGTCGGGCACGAATGGCAGGGGGACGGTGTTGAGCAGCTGCGGCAGGCTGTCCGTCGCGGGGTTGCGCGCGTAGATGTTCACCTGCCCGAGCGAGCTCGAGGACACGGCGAGGCGGTTCCCGAGGGCGTTCACGGCGATGCCGTTCGGCAGCGGGAGGAAGAGCTTCGCGAAGGTGTGCTGCGCGATGTCACGGGGCGCACCTGGCGGCGCGAGGGTGACGTGCGAGACGAAGCCGAGGGGCAGCGCGAGGAGCGTCTCGATGATAGGGAGGAAGTGCCCGATGATGGGCCAGCGGCGGGTGATGAGGTGGTCGTTCGTCACGTAGAACGCATCGGGCGAGGTCAGCGCGAGCGCGTTGGGCGACACGAAGAAGCGCGAGGAGATCGTGCGGACGTGGTGCGCCTCTAGAGGCCGCGCCGGGCTGACGGTGAACTGCTCGATGACGGTGCGCGCGCGCGCGTGGTTGACGACGTACAGAGCAGACGCATTGCCCTCGTACGACGGCCACACCGCGGCGCCGAGCGGGTGGAAGTCGTGGCCTTCGGGATAACCGACGAGCGCGATGCGGTGCGCGCGGTTCGGCGCAACGTCTGGTGCGAGTATCCGCGGCGCGGCGGTGCGCCCACCACCAGTTGTCGTCGGCGCGCCGTGCGCATAGAGCCAGAGGCCGCCAAGCGGGTTCGGGTCTCGGAGAGGTCCCATAACCGTGTTCCATGTCCTCCGGTGCGGGTCACAAGTCGCGATCACCGGGCGCTCGACGACGCGCCCGAGGGCGTCGTGCAGCTCCCAAAACGTCTCGTCCTCGCACGCGCTAAGACTTTCTCCGTGCGCGTCTGCAGGGTTTCGCGCGGTCGCGCAGTCGGTGGCATAGTTACCGCCAGCGACATACCCACGCGGGAACTCGGAGCGGGTGAGAATGCAGTTCTTCACAAGGCGGCCGCTGCGGTACCAGACGAGGGCCTAAAACACTTGTAATCAGCGAGGTTTGCGTCGTAGGAAAGTACTCTGACTTACAAGAATTAGCAAAAGCCGTGTCCACCCGGTGCGCGACAGGAACATGGCGGTTAGGTTGCAAGGGTGTGCGCTGTTGAAACTTGACTCAGTTTAAACTATGCCAGAGCGTGGGACTCGTGATATGATAAGGTGTGAATTTGAGCTTGGACTTGGAAGAAAAGTGGAAGCATCCGATTCCGCAGGGAATCGCAGCTAGTACGACTGTTCGACGTTGAATGGTGCGTCTGAATAGGAAAAAGGTTTTTCGTTGGGGTAATGTCCGGTCAAGGAAAGCTAACTTCAGTTGATCGCGGTTTTCCTGGAGGCCCTGACTCTTGGGGGCGTAAGGGGCCTCAAATCGAGCGCTTAATCGTAATGGCTCTACTTCCTTATACGATTCCGACTTAAGACTACATTATACTAAAATTGGCAAATTATAGGAAAGAAGTCGGATCGAAGCTAGCTGTAAAAGTCCTTCGATCATCATAGAAGCCGACGGTTAATTTTCTTGCAATTTTCCAAATGACCCTCGGAGGGTCCTAGAGCTAAAGACAAAGGGAGGCTGAACGTCTGGAAGCACATGACACAACCTGAGCGCGCGGGTGGTGGAAGAGAAATGGGCATTGGGCATGCATGCATGTATGATGACTGCTCCAGCATGCACATTCTCCGAATCATATCACCACGGCTGGCAGACTTGTGGCAAATTGCGACTCCAGTTCTCCTGTCAGTTATGTATAGACTGAATGCTTTCATTTGAGTTTATAGAGAAAATCGGCTCTGATCAAAGGCAGCACATGCGGATCGTTGATATCATGATGATGGGAACATCCCAGTGGGCCCGGGCGTAGTACATGTGGACTTGCTTCCCCCATCGACACCCACAGTGATCAGGCCACGGCATTTATACATCTCTGCCGCTTCTTGCTTGGTTCTTGCTCTGGATCTAACCCATTCAGTCTTCTTTGTATTCTATGCTTCGATTTTCACTTCCTCTTCTCCAGCGGCCTCTCTCTTTTTCGTCCTAGCCAGCCTAGCCATTTCGATTCAACGAGCCAGCCATCGCACCACCTCCGGCGACGGGCGAGACTTCAAGACAACTAGCGCGATGGCGTCCTCGGCTTTGTCACTGAACTTTGAGCAAACGTTTGGTTCGTCCGAAAAGTTCCGTGAATCCGTGTGCCATACCTCAACCTCCTTACGATTTTCAGGTGCCCTACTAATAGGAGCACTTCTTACGATGGCGATCTATGGAATCACGACTCTGCAGGTGAGTTGGGCTACTGATAACCAACCTGACCCTGGACTAATCATCATCAGACGTATTTCTACTTCTTGTCCTTCCCTAAGGATGGAAAACGGACAAAACTACTGGTAAGTTCAGCATTGCTTGGTTCCCCGATGTGTCTGAGGCGCATATGCCTTTAGGTCGCGTCGTTATGGTCAGTTATGCATCGCCATTCCTCGATCAAGCACTAACGCTGAGTTGTCGGTCGTACTCAGGATCTTGGACACAATACACGCCATATTTAGTGAGTCTGATAAGCGTTTAGTCCGTTGCGTACTAATCAGCGTTCTCAGTGTGCCATTCGGTACATTCCTACCTTGTATGTGTAACAAGTATCGATGCCACAACTGCAGCGCTGATCTGCTCGGGTTTGAAAGATTGGGGGGTTCACAAATCCTAGCCTACTTGTCAACGGGAACTGGTCATTGTTTGTGAGTTTACTATTCTTAATTTTCTCTGTCAACGATATTTAAAGGAATGATAGGCATCTATAGCCATGAATGTAATGCATCTACATACCCACCATATGACATCAATTCTAAACTTAACGATTGGCAGGTGGCACTGGCGTTTCTTGTTCAAGCGTGAGTCCCTGTTTATTGGCTTATTACTGAAGCTCATAAGGTCTGCGTTAGTTTTTTCACGCATAGAATTTTTCTCCGTACGTCGTAATCCTGCTTCTTACCGAAAGCTTTCACCGAATGCTCCAACAGTATGCGAGGGTCCTAAACGATATTGGATCACTGGAGTAATAAGCGTCTTTGTTCTAGCTCATTTCGGTAAGTTCCCCACCATTCGTCTGCAATTTCATTGGAACTAACAAGCAATCTACAAAGTATTCGGGATCAGTGCGTTTTTCATTTATTAATCAAGTTATACAACAGCTCACCGCATTTTTCCCGCTCAGCCACTGTGGTTCATGTGTTAGTAGCTTAATTATTGCTGAAAGGGTGCATATACTCAAGTTTTGATATATAGATTTCAGAAAAAACAATTTGTCCTCTTGAGAGAGGTCTCGGTCAGTGCCATTTTTCTATCTCCAGTTCGTATATGCTCACCCAGCTTTCCTAGTTAACCTCAGTCGTCCCATTCGGAATCACTACTGTTATTTCCGATATTTTGATTGCAGCAGCTCTATGCGTCCTGCTGGCTAAAAATCGTTCCTCCTTCGCCGACACCAACAGTATTATCAATAAATTAATCATATTTGCTGTAAATCGCTGTATACTAACCTGGTAGGTCGTCCCTGTGGATCGTTTACTTCAGGCTGACAATGGCTGTAAATGTAGCGCGGCGGCCATCGCTGAGACCATTGTGTTCAGTGTGTCGCCCAACTCTTTCTACACTTTCGCTCTTGATTTTGTCATCGGCAAACGTGAGTGTTCATTTTATCTACAATTACTCGCCGAACCTCATCGACTATTCTACACAGTATATGCCAACTCTTTATTGGCTGTTCTTAACGCCCGTGCCGATCTGAGACCCAATGCCCGGAACGACAGTTCAACAGAACTCTCAACATCATTTAACGTCACTCCTGCCATATTGAACCATCATGCCAGCTTGGTCCAGGTCCGCGTTTGCCCCATACAGACCTCCCTTCTGGTATCTAAGCGTTGTTTTGACTAGGTTCGGACACGGCAGAGCCCTAGAACCCACGGGGATAGTGACTTTGAGAAAGCAGAGGGCGTTGAACATCTCGTAAGTCCTAAAAATTATCATGTGCACTTACGAATCAACGTTAAATCGAATTTTCAGAAGCAGTCCGGCCCAGTTTTCACAAGCACGAGATCGACTGGGACCGACGTCGGCGAAGGGCCCTGAGAATCAGTCCCCCCGTCATGTAACTGAAACGTCGGCGAACTGGAGTGTTCCACGCAGCTGTCGCCACTCTCTCCCATCCTTGTCAGTGCTGGCGGAACTTGCGGTTGAAAATAGACAACCCCAATTCCTCTTTGATAACGGCGAAGATAAAAATACCGGCGGCCGGGGGCCTCCATGTGCTCTGGCGCTGGAATATATGCCGGTCAAACGAACGCACCGCTTCAAGTACCAAGAATTTAATTATGGAGATTTGAGGGGAGAGGGGCTATTTGCCTGCTGCGGCGTCATTTCCTGCGTCATTCGGGGTCTCAGGTTGCTGCTGAATACGAAATGAATGATGATAATGACTTTGGAGGATCTAAAAAGTAAGCTATGTAGGGAATTTTCTATCAATGGTCATCGATTTCAGTGCCAGCCTGAGACTCGAGTGAATTCAGAACTGCTGGATGAGGTCGCGTGAGGGTCCCTGAGGGAGGGGCCAGCGCCCAGTGTTTGTCCGTGCTTGGGATCGAAGCTGCTACCTCGGCTAATACATCATCATCACCGTTCCTTGAACAACACCAGCACGTCCGCATGCTGCATAACCCCTCTTAGACCGTATCCCTCATGTCCAACGGCGCAGCAAGGTTCATCTTCGTCGTATGTCTGGTTCTAAATTGCATACTGTGGTCAAGAAGCCGCTATGGCCTGCCTATGCAGGCCAGTATTCTCCATGGAGAGGCTAGCCTCGTGAAGCGGATATCGTATGAGCTTTCGCAGCCTCTTGAAGCTCGATTAGCCACGCGCTCGGAGGACGAGGTAAGCTGGCCACTCTTCACACTTGCGATGTTTGCTTCTGACCTCAAGTAGTGCCAACCATTAGCATACCCGATATATTCCCAATGTCACCATGTCGAGGCGGACTGCCCGAAGCCAGACACACTTTTGAAGATCAACTATCTACACCATTATTTCTGCACAGATGGTCCCCTTCGTCCTTTGATGTTTGTCGGCCTAATCGTCTGGCTAATATTCCTCTTCTCCACCCTCGGGATCAGCGCATCCGATTTCTTTACTCCGAACCTCGCGACAATCTCGCATCTTCTCGGACTAGATGAAAATGTCGCCGGGGTGACTCTTCTGGCTTTTGGGAACGGGAGCCCGGACGTTTTCTCGACTTTTTCAGCCATGCACGCGAACTCTGGTAGCTTGGCGGTGGGCGAACTATTGGGTGCGGCGACGTTTATTGTATCGTGCGTTGTGGGCTCGATGTGTATTATCAAGCCCTTCCAGGTCCACCGCGCGCCATTCCTGCGGGATGTTGGCTTTTTTACCCTTGCAGTCAGCCTGGTTCTAGTAATTTTGTGGGATGGCAAGATTGAGCGCTGGGAGGCGGCGACGCTAATCGCCCTCTATGTCGGGTATGTTCTTCTGGTGGTGGTAGGGACGTGGTGGGAGAAACGAAGCGAACGTTTACGGCTCAAGGAGTTGCAGAATCGGTCTGAGTTTGCCGAGGAAATATTTCCCCCATATTCGGACGACGGTGCGCATATAGTCCCCATGCTGCAGACTTGAGTTGACAATCTGCCGCAGTGCCTTCTGTTACTCTTACGTCGCCATCTAGTCCGAGAGTGCGCGCCATCTCAGCCCCAAATCCCCCTCGTCTACAGATGAATTTGCCACCGCGTCCCCATTCGCGTTCACCGTCACCAGTGCCGCACGTCGCACAACTGCCTTCGTTTTCTCTGGTTGGCGCATTAGAATTCCGCGACGTCGTTCAGTCTTTGCAGAGAGAATCCTCTGCGAACTCTCTGAGCATATTTGACTCGCCAGCGACCCCGTACGCTGGAGGCCACTACCGCACGCTGGCGAAGCGGTCACCTCGATCGTCCCTTAACTCTAGTATCACCCTTGACGAAGAGGCCATGCATACATTGCGCCTAGGCCGCACGTCGCCACGCTCGCATGGGACAAGTGAGGTTGAGCGGATGACTCGGCAAGAGCTCCCTGACCAAGAAAATGAGGATTATTTCTCCTCCAGCCCGGCTCATACTGTCCCAGCCATATTTCGCACCCCTGCGTCGCCTTCTACGACTGCTTCCGAACTTGACAGCGAAGAGGCACTGTACATTCCGCGTAGCAGATGGCAGCGCATATGGCTCGGAACACGCAAGGCGTTCCACATACTTTTCCCGACACTTGCCCACTTGCGGAAACAAACGGTGCTGGTACAGCTGGCATTCATACTGGCTGCGCCTGCAGTTCTCTGCTTGACATTGACACTTCCTGTCGTCAGCCCTTCAAATGACTCATCACGGCTGTCGCCAGAGAAGACGTTTGGCTCGGACTCGAGACTGGTGGAGTTTGAAGAGGAAGGAATGGAGCGGATTCTCATTGCCGAAGAGGAGATTGAAGAAGATCATGAATTGGCCTATAACAAGTGGCTCACCGCCGCGCAATGCGTGTTTGGACCGCTATTCTGCGTCCAGGTACTATTTGGTGTGTATATGCGCTTATTAGGCGAGCATATTTCTGAATATTTCGTTAGGGGACACTACTTGGCTATTGCTGGGAACCCTGATCTCGGGAATTTCTGTGGCAATTCTCGTCCTGATTTTCTCTGACAAGGGAGACAGTATAGTCGCCCGGATGATACGATGCTCTGCGGGATTCATGGTGTCTGTGATCTGGATCATGGCAATAGCAGATGAAGTCGTCAATCTCCTTCAGGTACACCTCACCGCTGTGTCTTTGATTTTTGCTAATTCAAATACAGACGTTTGGCTTTATCTTTGGCCTTTCGGATGCCATTATTGGCCTCACCATCTTTGCCGTTGGCAATTCACTTGCTGACCTCGTCGCCAACATGAGTGTTGCGGTATGTGGTTTTTGCCATGTTGTATATCCTAGTCTCATTCGGTGCAGGCATTTGCTCCTATCATGGGCTTCTCCGCCTGCTTCGGCGGCCCTATGCTCAACATCCTACTCGGAATTGGTGTGTCTGGCTCGTACATCATCCATCAAACTTCACAACCCTACCTCCTCAAGCTCTCCACCACACTTTTCGTCAGCACATTCGGGCTCCTCTTCCTCCTCGCTACCACACTCGTATTTGTCCCGCTCAATGACTACTATCTAACGCGACGCTGGGGCGTCCTACTCATCGCTACCTACATTATTATCATGTCGATCAACATCATCGTGGAGCTCAAAAGCTAATAGGGACTCTGATTTGCAATACTTGTATATTATGGATGTTTATCAGTGTGCGGAATATATCAATAGATTCTTCTAGTTAAGTGCGCCCTGCCTCTGATATACTTGGCTCTTCTATAACAGCCCACCTTGCACCATTTCAACGCCTTTCAGGAAGCCGAAATGAGATTCTTGCCATGTACTTTATAAATTCTAACATATTCATAACCTTCGATAGCTCAATCTGGAAGAGCGCAGGACTGTAATGGAATGTTGTTATCCTGAGGTCGCTGGTTCGATCCCGGCTCGAAGGATTTTTTCTTTTGCAGACATGCGTTCCCCAACCTTTTAGTACATACTCACTCTTAGACTTCAAAGTTCGTAGTACGTGCTACATAGTACATAGTCTCTGACACTCAAGTCAGAAGTCTCAAGTAATGTTCAAATGAGCTACCACTCGCGCATCATGCTCTCATTCTGTGGTGTCCTGCTGATCTTAGACCATGGATCTGAACTCTTTCTCTGCGAACTTTCAAGGCAACCCTGAAGCTCTACTGGAGAGCGACTAATGACAGAATGAAACTAATAATGATATAATGGTTGAGGTGCTACATATATATAAGAAACGCGAATAATGACGGAGCGGCTCGAAGATATAAGTTATGGAAAGAATAAGGGTAGGCTGTAGTAGATGACGAAAGGCGAAAAGGTGGTATACTCTGCCAGAGACGACAGCTTATAGAAACATGGCACCGATAAGGGCAACACAGCCGACCAACCCAAAGCCAGTAGCGGTGAGGCGAGAAGTCGCATCAGAGGTGCTGGTAGTGGCAGCACGCGAGGCACTCGTGGACGCAGCAGGTGTGGTGCTGACAGCCCGAGACTGTGTTGCGACAGCTCCCGCAAGAGTCGAGGTAATGCGCCTAAATGAATCTATGGCTTAATCATTGGTCGTCTTGAAATTTGACATGAACTTACGCGGCGGTGCTGGTGGTACCAGCCGAGACGACAGCACGACTGGTACCAGTACTGCTCGAGACCGAGGAGCCGGCGTCGGGAGCTTGAGAGGCCGGAGCGGCAGCGGAAGGAGCTGGGTCACTGTTCACGCTAGCAGGGGCGCTGCCAGTGTTGGCGGTATCCACTGCAGCCGATGGGGCCGGTGCTCCCCCACCGATGCAGCTATAGAAAAAATCAATACCACGCTCAGGTACTCGGAAAGATTCACTTACGAAGCGTCGTTGCCTTTTTGGATGTTGACAGTATCCGTGTATGCTGTGTTACCAGTGCTATCCTTCAAAGCAAATGTACTAGGTATAATTGTCAGTGATGCTCGACATGCATGAATGTCCACATACACGTCTGTGCCGCCAGGAATATCGACGGTCCACGTCATAGATTTGCCTGGTTGCGTTGCAAAGGATTTCATCTATACCGAAAAAGTCAGATTTCATTCCCAATAAGGAAATAACAGAGTTGATGGGACTGACTGGAGCTGCGCTCGGTTGTCCACCTATATGCGCGAATGCAACACGGTTGGCCTAGTACACGAGTGCATTTACACAATACGTACCGGGGATAACAGAGAGGTAGTAGGGGGGAACACCATCGGTCCACGACAACATCTGGGGTTCTACACGAGGAGGTCAGGGATATTGGGCAAGTAGACGAACAGATAGTCCATACGACACTGCACCACGCTTGAGCTGAGAGAATGGCGAGTATGTGAGCAAATCAGCCAAGGCGGGCACGGTCTATGCACGTACGGGGTGTTGATGGTGAGGGACACAATGCCTGGGATGGCAGAAACGAGGGCGGCGGTGGCAGCGAAGTACTTCATGTCGAGGATAGACTGACGTAATAGAAGGCTAGAGTGTGTGTAGTGGAGGAAGAGTGGATGGCGAAGGAAAGAGCAGAGGAGCAGGTCTATATACTCGGCGGGCGTCAGCCACATTCAATGTCCGCCGCGCCTCGATCGCTCCTGGTGGCTGACGCAGATATTCTCGACTACAGTAATCTACACGGGTGGCTATCTACACGCCTAATTGCCTAGACTGCATACCCGTGTCAGCCACTTTTATGCCTCAGCCTCCTCAGAGTCCAATCCAGCTGCTTCGCCCGCATGGATTATGCAAGTTCGTATGCCCGATCTTGACCATCTCATAACGCGGATGTTCCGAGTTGCCCAAGTCATGAGGTGTCCGTCTGGCTGTATCGCTGTACATAGGATCTTTGGAATCCATTAGCGGACTCAAAGCAGCCATGGCAGAGAAAGTCGCGCTGAATGGCGTCCCTAACAATTCTTCTTCACCGCCACCAAGGGAAGCCGGGACAGAGATAAAGGATTCAGCGTGCCATTCGTACCACACCTGTCGGTCATTCGTGAGCCGCCATATCGATACCTGCAGTTCAGAATTGCTTGGTAGATACAGCGGTTCCTGTTGTCGAATTAGCGCATATAGTCAGCTTCATAGCGCATATAGTCGGATTTAAGTTCAGTGTCACCTACTTTGAATGGGAAAAATAGCGGGAACCAGCTCAACATGTCTTTCGACACCTGGTCTTTCCGTTGAGGGTGAATGCTTAGCCCAACATTTCCATACAGCACCTGGCCAAGGGTCAATTTGAATCATCTCGCAAATCCCATAACTTACTGCCTCGAAGTAACCAGCAAGGCCGCTACCAACGTACGTCAGAGGGGAGAAATCAGATAGCATCCCAAACTCACTGAAGAATTCCAGCATGGGGAATATAAAAACGCAACTTTGCAGAACGTGCATTGTGGCTGTTAGTAAAGGGGAGTCCTGTATGTACATCAATGACCACTCCCCTCAAAATACGCTGCGTTCTCACCTCTGCCATCCAACACGGCATCCCTCCTAGGGTGCTCGAACTCCCAGCACTCCTGAACCTGAGGCCCGCACCGATTATCACTAGTTGCCTTCGTCCCGCTCAGGATATTGACTGCCTGGAACATGACAACGTAGGGTGTCTCCAGGCTTTTTTCATTTTTCGTTGATCTGGCTTCGTTATATAGTTTGGAGGACGAGAGAGGTGCGAGATGAGCAGTATAAGATGATGGGATAGATATTCCTGTGGCTGCGGTTCAAAAAAAAAATAAGCAAAAGGCGAATATATACACGAAGAAATTCGATTCTCGTACGTTTCAAGAATCGAACAGCACCGTCTAAGCATTCTGGGCTGAGTTCGTTATCTCCAAAGGAGCCTAAAAGTTCACTGACGAGGATATCAGCTTTTTCGGGGACGTCAATGACACGCATATCGCCAAAGCACAGCGTGACTTTATCTCTCCATTCTGCGTGTTGTCGTTGCTGGAGTCTGCATATTATAACTTGAGGACAGGAGAGAGTCAGGTTGAGAAAAATACGTACGTGACAAAGGCATTCGGGTTCTTCTCAACGACAATAACGGATGCCTCGCGTTTCGATCTGTCCAGAGCTTTAAAGCAACGCGCGACAAGGGGCCCGCGACCAGCGCCAGCAACACAAACTACCCTGTAATACCGTGAGCATCAGGTACACTAATTATGAATATATGCGCACAATCTTTCGTTTGGTGGGTGATCCAAGAAGGCATAGTACATTGCCTAGGTATATGCGCTAGGTATTTCGAAATATAAACGGGGAAAAAAATGGCATACCTCTTCATACTGCGCATATTTGACGGGATCTTGCTCGAAAGTCTGATATGTAACACTCGGCAGATTGTCCATCAGTGGCTGCAGCGGAGCCTGCAAAAAATCCTGATAACCTTGTGCAAAGTTCTCCACGGTGCCAGGCTGCTTCGTCGCTAGTACTGCAGCACTCGTCTTCTCAAGGTGTCTGACGTACTGCGAGTACGCAGCCTCTCCGCCTTTTGAATGGTGCCCGTCTCCCACACCAGCAAGGACAATCATGGGCCTGTGCTGGTTCGTGGGAGGTTAACGGCCGATTTCAATGGGTAAAAAGGCAGCTTACGATCATGCTATCGCGAATGAACTGCTGCGTCGGCTTCGGGAGTACAGGGTACCCCTTCATATTGGCGATAAAGGTAGACGAGGGCAGGAATATGTGTCGCACGGACTCGGCCGCCCATTTGCTGAGGACTCCCAGTGTGGTTGGCAGCGCCGGGGAGAGGTCCAGCGCTTAGACACGGCGATCCATTAGCCGGGCCACATTGCATTGTGAACGATAAATATATGCACTCAGCGTCAGACGCGGATTGTAGTCGCACATGGATCGGATCACATCCCATATTTCCCAGGTCGCATTGACGGATGCACCCGAATCGGCGGGGGCCTGATCGCTCGTTGAAATCACCAGGGATGGCGCAGAGTTGACTTTCGGTGAGAGCAAATTCGCTGGTGGTATATGCTGAGAGGTCATAGACAGCACAGGCTGGAAAACAGAAGGGTTGTAGATGGGCAGCCGTATAGATAGGTTGATATATGGGCATTTTTCGAGGCATGCATTTATGATGCGTGCGTAGGATGCGACGTGGTCGCGGTTGCGCGGTGCAGGCACGATGGCCGTTTGGATGTTCAGATATGATGCGTACGCCAGCTCTTGCTTGAGCGCCTAAATGTGAAGGTTAGCGCTTGGCGTTGGCACGAGCTTGTGGATAACAAGCTTACGATTTCAGCGTCATGGCGAACCCAGTCGTCAGCAGAATCTAATTCCAGCCATTCTGAGATCATTGCAATGATGCCCTCGGCCTCATCTATTCAGAGCATCGTTAGCACAGCACCAGTGTGAAAAGATTTGCGACGCACCAAGACGCGTGATGGTGGTCTCGTCAAGATGGAATCCGGGACTCAGCCTCCACTGCTCAGCCTCTTTCGCCACGTCTTCTTTATCCTTCTCGCTCCCTCCTACCGGAAGAAGGCACATCCGGGACCACCGTTCCTCCCATTTCTTAGTGGTAAGCGGCAGGCACACGCGCTTGTATCCTTTGTCTTTCGCGATGGCAATGAGCTTGAGCACGGGTGTCGCTGATTCACTTGAGTAAGCACTGCTGAACGAGCTGGATGCCTTGGAAAGATCAGCAAGGGTCAGAGAAGTCGAGAGTGTCGCGCAAGGGTCCCAAGCCGATGCTGTCTGCTGGTATTCCATTGGGATCGTCTTCCGCCTGGGGCGTGTGGGTGTTGGTATGGGATAGAGATGTTAACGTGGATCCTGGTGATCAGGAACAAAGGGTATTGTGGAAGAAATGATGGAGGCAGAGACACGGTCTGACAAGATTACCATCATCGTTCTCCAAAAAACCCCATTGCGGCGGCTGTGTTTGTTGGGAACAAATAACGCGTCAATTACGCTTCCCATTGGCTGCCACCCCGGGTCTACAGAGCACTCAGGAAATCAAAGTTTTGTACATGCAAGCTTGATTGAAATTGAATTGGAATTTACCTTGATGAGACGAATTTAACTGAAGATTATAGACGACTTGATCTGTGCGGATTTAAATGAAGGCGCTGACGCTGAATTTTTCAACAACAGGAATGCGCAATGCGCTGATAACGCCGCACGCGGTTTTAGTGAGAACATATCCATCGAATTGGAGATAAGTACTACGCCCACCGTACCAAGGTACTGATTTGAATTCGCCACGACGTACACCTGTGAGGTGCCTTGCAAGCAACAGTTTCTTTGGCCAATTATATATATATAAAGTGTACGTGAATTTAGAACAAGAATTAGATAGGCAGCGTTTTTCGGGTCAGGCCAGTGAGGTTTGAAAAAAATACTCGATATGTACGCGTATCATCTTAACTTGAATTTGACCGCTCCCTGTAAGCAGGTGTAGTTACCAGCCCGTCAAAGTTCCGCGGTATTTGTCGTTGACGTGTGTATTTGAATAACATTGAATGTCAAGTGGGCCCTACAGTCGAATGTCCTGAACTATGTGTAAGGAATTTTAACAAGACCATCCAGACTGTACGAGTGTCGAGGCCGTATCCACCGATGATTTGCAGACATCCGCACGTCCATTGAGGCGACCACGGCGCAGTGCATTGAGACACGTCAGACAGAGATAATGGCTTCGACGCTCGACTCACCTTCGCAACTCCCAAATTGCACACATCCTGGGCAAAATGGGTGGTTTATACTACATATACCTATGGCCGGGGCGGCGTGCGGGCGTCGGGCTGCTGTAGCGGCGCGTCAAACGGGTCAATTCGTCAGATTTTCACGCCGTTAGACAACTGCGCTGCGATCTCCGTTTTCTCGCTTTCCGGGATATGTAGACTTCCGCATACAGCGGCTGGGTCTCTGGGTATCGTACAAAGGGGTATATGAGCACTTCAGGAGGTGCCGCTATCGAATAGTAAGCGTGGGAAGGGACGCGACGCGCCAAGACGCGCCTCTTGCATTCCCCTTTTGTGCACCTACAGCTGGAGATAAGCGCCCGCGAGAAGAAGAGCTCTGATCAGGCCAGGGAAAAAATTAGCGTATCGACGACGATTAATGGAGATAGCCATGTAGACTATTGTCGATTAAGCTTTCATTGTCCTTGGTTCGGAGGCTATACATGTCGTATGCAGGCCAGGACGGTGAGATCGACATCGTTAATTATTTTCTCACGTCAACAAAATCTCCCACCGAGGCTATCTAATCAACGGACCGATGACAGTTTCTACCCTGAAGATGATGATCGACCACTTGTTCTCCTGATCACGATCAGTCATCGAAGTGGTTCTGATCATGATCATAGATCCTATTGCCATTAGGACGATTTAAAGACGCTATATCGGCTGGGACCTTAAATACATCGCGCTCGGAGAAATTACCTATGGTTATGCCGAGCCGTCATCCATCCGCGAGCGCTTTGAAGGCGTATCGTTGGGCTCATCACCCGGCCGTGATTCGCTTTCGTCAGTGGACATGTCGAAACCGGTTACGACACCATCCAGAACGGTCCTGCTGACAGCTTGTCGAAGCTCTTCCTCTGGATCGCGACCTTCGGCTTCGGCTCGCTCCATGATTTCCTGCACAGATTGCATCAGTGCGGAGGTGAGCTGTTCTGTAGCAGCGTTCTGTGAATGCTGAGAAGGCGCGGCAGCAATGGGCATTTCCGCGCCGGCAGAAGGGTTGAGCGTCGACCGCAGATATTCCGCGATGTGGGGAAAGTCCTCAGTCAGGTGGTCTATGGGCTTTGACAAGGTTGAGGGGTGATGAGCAGAGAGGTAAGAGGGAATACATACTGAAACGCCTTCTGCATTTTGACGTGCCACGAGTGCACCATGGTCAACGAGGAACCGGGCAGTCTCTATGTTTTCGACTATGTAGAGCGGCGTGTCACCGTCCTCGTCTGTTATGTTTACATCTCCACCTGGACTGGGGTGAGACGGGAACAATAGCAGAAAAGAGAGGGATGCGGACCGCGGGAGATGAGGTATTCGAGAATATGGATGTGGCCGTAGGAAGCGGCTGCATGCCTGATTGGATTGAGAAGTTGAGAGACACGAGGTGCAGAGAGCATACATTGGGGTGTAGGTGTTTGGATCTGGCATGTTGGGAGAGAGGGCTAAATGGAGATTTTGATTATCGATTTACGAGCAAACTCCGGAGAAAGACTTGCAGGCCTGCTCTATGAGCCGCTGGAGGGGATCGATGGGGGTGAGAGGGCAACCGGGGCAAGCGCGAGCGCACGGACCGTGACGGTGGGGAGGTCGCCGTCGCCTGCGGCGACCCAGATGTTCTTGTCGACGGCCATGGTGGTGGTGGGAGGCAAGGGGCGGGGACCAAACGGGGGCAAACAAGCGAGATCTGCACCACCGCCGCTTCGGGAATTCATTAGCAACAAGGAAAAGAGTGAGACCGTGATAAGAGGGGCGCCCGCATCCGGCGGTGCGGCGCTTGCCCAAATCCAATTTGTCTCACTTGTCGATTCTTCCGCCCCACCACCATGAGCTTCGCCTTCGACCCCGCCCCCGCCCCCGCCGTCCCGCCCCCCGACGCCCGCCACCCAAAGGTCGGCCAGACTCGCTGCTGTACGTCCCTGATCGCCCGTCGATCGTAAATCATCTCATCACGCTCAGATTGGGCTATGCTTTCGGCACAACTCGACTTCCTATATCTCGACCCCGTCCTCGCCACCCATCTCGGCCCGCAGGCAGAGATTCTCGTCGGCCATTCGCTGCTCGAGTATGTTCACCCCGACGAGCAGGCCTCCGCCAAGCAGGACCTCGGCGGTGTTCTCCAAAGCAGAACCCTGCACGGGTCCGTGACCTGGTATGTTACTCGCTTTTTCGCCAGCAACGCGTGTCTCAAATTCTCCGACGCTTCTCCAGCGTCCGTTTCTCGCGTCTCTCTAAAGTCCGAAGAGACCTCGGATACAAGGGGCCTCCGCCAGACTGGTCCGACGCTGACAAAATCGGCCATGACCAGGACTACATGGGCGTTGACATCGTCATCAACTGGGCCGCCGAGGGCCTTGTGCTTTGTTTCATACACGCAATCGTTGACCTGACTCCTCGTGACAACGACGAGTATTCAAAAACAGAATGGACAAATTGGTGTGGAACGCCCCAAATGACTACGGAACAGATTGAGCTGCTCTACCACCGCCTAGTCGTGTGCATTCCACAGCCAGGCACCATGACGCGCGTCTTTCAAATCCTTGCAAATCAGCGCGATAGACATCTCCTAATGAGTTGGCCCCCTGACCAGCCCGGTGCACCAACACGAAGGGACTTTGCCAAACTTGTCGAGAACGTGCAGATTGGAACCGGCATTCCCGGCGGCAACGATGCTAAAACGAGTTGTACACGCAGGTACAAGGCGCTGCAAGATATGCCACCTGGATTTGGGGGTGAGGTCGAGAGTGTATTCATACCGCATGGTAGGGCTTCTTCTCGGCAACTCGTCCAGGTTATAACTGGAACATCCTCTTTATTCACAGGAAGCATCATTTTTGCTTGCCACAAGGTCAACCAAACCCCTCGCAGCAGTACCGCGAACCCCACTGCACCGATGCAACAACTAGACTACGCCCCGGCTAGCTACCATGCTCAAGGCTCTCCGTACTACGACCACTCTGGCCCATACGCTCTACCCTCTCTATCTCCTCAAGCTCAAGTTTACAGCAACGCCTTTATTCAACAGCAAGGACCAGGTGTCCAGGCTTCGTACCCTACACAGCGGTGGACTCAGGGTAAGTCTTTCGTGCCGATGTCTCAGGACGCCATGTCTTACTCCGCACGTAGCCCAGAGCCTAAGCGAGCTACGATCTCCTTCATATTCTACCCATTCATCTTCGCAGGCAAGTCAGCAATGGGAACAATCTCCGCAGAACGTTTCGCCATCAGGGTCCTATCCAGAGTCCGCAAGTCAGGCGCCAACATTCAATAGACCACTTTCGCCGACCTATAATTATTCTCCGACCGCTGCAAGTAGCGTCACTGGAGAAACATCACCGACCTCTGACGTTGTCCCACCTCCGAGACGTCGTATTAGCCCCGGCTCTACGCGCGATCAGGCTGCACCTCCTCGCGCCACCGGAAATCGACCGACTGGCGTCCAGAAATGCTCTAGCTGCAAGGCCACGTCGAGTCCCGAATGGAGAAAAGGACCAAGTGGCAAGAAAGAACTCTGTAATGCGTAAGAATATCACCGATAATTCATAGTCCAACCGCCACTCACTCTCTCTATTTTAGGTGCGGTCTGCGTTATGCCCGTTCCCGCGCCAAGAAGGAGGGTCCAAATCAGGCTCAGCAGCGCCGACGCAATAAGGACAAAGTTCTTACTGCCAAACGCGAGTCTGCGGAACCCCCTTCATTCCCGATTATGCGCAGGAACTACGCGGATAGCTCGTTCTCTGCATCGTCAGCAGGATCCGCCTCAGGCAGCGACGTCTATCCTCACAATGGACACCGCGCTTTGGGCAGTATCACGCCCTCTCCCTCTCCCCCGGCTACAACCATGAGTTTTGTACACTACGCGCCAGGTGGCACCGATAATCGCCAGTCCTACTCTAATTCTGGAAGTAACTTCTACTCTGTTCCGTCTCCATTGTCGAACACCCACGTTCTGCATCCGCCACCGCAGCAACAATCGCTCGCGCAGCAACAGCAGCACATCAATACGACTCAATTGCCACCTTTGGGCCAACTCTCGCTGTACGCTGGTCGGCAGTCTCCTATGATGCCTTCAGCATCCGGAATATCACATTCATCGTTGGCATCATCGATTTCTCCCGCTTCTTACGAGCGGGAGCGGGATCCTCGGGACCGCGACTTCCGCGAGAGCTTGCCCCTCACCCCGCTCTCCGCTGATGGACGCCTGAATAATCGAAGATCGATCTTGACCCAGCAGTGAACACCGGAACCATCTTTATTCGGCGGTTCCTCTCTTTAGGCGGACAGCAGCATGAACCCTAGCACATCGTTTGCCAAGCACCTTCGCCTCAACATAAAAGACGATTCATATTAAACATTAAAAGCGCTCTTAATTATTCCCCCTCTGTTCCATCACCAGCAATTGTTGTTATAAAATATTCCGTGTTTCAAATCCACTCTTCATTTAAATATCTTCTTTGTAACTCGGTTTTTGGCGCCCCTTGTCATCGTCTCACACCATCGACTCCCCTCTTGTCTATCACTCCGCCATCTCTTCGCATTGGTTTAGTAGTAACAGTACATTAAATCATTTCTACCCCCACTTGCGGTTCCTTTGTTCCCCTTTTCGAAATTTGGTTCGGGAATGGACGAAACTTTATTTTACTATACATTTGAAACCCTTCTGCTCTGCAGCTGGCGAGTAATCCCTCAATTTTGTATCCATGCAATTGGCTCGTTTTGTACTAGCATGACATGTAAATAGAAGACGGTGTATCAAAAATAACGGCCTCGACTTCTCATGCAGCTTGACATTGACCCTCATTCCTTACGTCTGAAACGCTTCGAAAGGGTTCTGTATACTCCACTGGTGCGTCCTCCTCAAGTTCTCTTTGACGGGAACAGCACACTGTCTCCATTTTGCAAATTGTATTCGCATGCATGCCGTTATCGCATTTCATCTGCACGCAAGGCTACTTGACGCATCCCGTAATGAAAAATGGCTGCCCGAACCCGCGAAGTGTGCTCGGACAAACCCCTGGACTGCTGCGACGGCGTGCCACCCGGGATGCCACTGCACCGGGGAATAGCCGGGGAATCCGGGTGACGTCACCGCCTCCGCTCAGTCACGGCCCGTAACGTGTCAGTCGCGTCCACGGTCCGCGTGGCTGCGTAATCTGGATCTCTCAATTGACTCATCTTGTGGACTGCCCCCAAACTATTTGCGCTGTTCCCTTGCATTAATACGCGATATGGCAGATGAAGTGACAGCACACGCGGTGGAAGAACCCGCGGGCGCGCCCGGTGTTCCTGCTGCACGGACCGAAAAGTGCGTCGCTGTGCCGTGATTTCAGGCTCGCCCGTTTTATGGAAAGTGGATTATGCTGATTTGTACTTACGATGCGTACGCTTAGATCGGGAATGAGCGCGCGCGTCGTTCTACCTACTGCTGAGGAATTGGATACGGACGACGAGGGCGCGGCGGAGGATGGCGACGAGGAGCCTGTGGATAACGCGGATTTCTTGGAAGACTTTGCGGACGACACTGAAGTGCGAATCTGCGGTGGTTCATCTCTGAGAGCTGGCGTTATGCTCACATGTGTGCCTTCAGGAATTGGAGCTTATGCACCTTCGAATTGGATCTCTCGAGAATCTGCACCTGGAAAGGTTCAAGGACCACCTGAAGAAGCTATGTCTGCGCCAGAATTTCATATCGCACCTCGACCCAACGACGTTCCAGCAACTGACTAACCTGGAAGAGCTCGACATGTACGATAACAAACTAAAGACGATCGGGGACGCACTGGTCAAGTCGCCCAGGATGACGTGAGTCATATTCTCACTGCAACATCACACGCTGACATGAGCAATCACAGGACGCTAGATCTCTCTTTCAACGTCTTACGATCGGTCCCGGAAGGACTTGACGCGTTTCCTGTGCTGGACACGATATATTTTGTTCAGAACAAGATAAGCAAGATTTCTGGGTTCACGTCTTGCACAACGTTGCGCAGCCTCGAGCTCGGTGGCAACAAGATACGCGTACGCCGAAAATCTGTGTCTATTATTGATGAAAATAGCTCATTGGATGTCCTAGAAAATTGAAAACTTGGGGGATCTTGTAAATCTGGAGGAGCTATGGCTAGGAAAGAATAAGATTACGAAACTTGAGGTGGGCCGTGTTCGTCACATCTTCGGGCTCTTCTGAACTATTCGAAGGGCCTAGAAAATCTGAAAAAATTGAAGATCTTGTCGCTACAATCGAATCGGATTACCAAACTCGAAGGGCTGGAAGAACTGAAGGAACTCAATCAGCTATATATCAGCCACAACGGCGTGGAGAAGCTGGAAGGGCTAGAAAATAATGTAAGTCGTCATTTTTCTTACAGCCGTGCTTTTGTACTAATTTGTGATCAGCTCGAGCTTACCACTCTTGATGTTGGCAACAATTTCATTCCTGCAATCGAGAATATAGGGCATCTCAAGAAATTGGAAGAACTCTGGGTAAGTGTCACTTCCTTATAATGCGCATATATTTACAATCTTCCTTGCTATAGATGAACGGAAATAAAATTCCCGATATGCGTAATCTCGAGTCTGAGCTCAAAGACATTTCAACTTTAACAACACTATATCTCGAGGCGAATCCATGCCAAGCCAGCGACAGGACGGGATACAGGAGAAAGATAATGCTTGCCCTACCGCAGCTGCAACAGATCGATGCCACGTAAGTCAATTACATCTCTTTAGTTCAATGAAAAAATACTTACGGCGACATACTTATTGTGCAGGTATACGAGAAGAGCAGCGTGATATCTTCCAAACTTTTCTGTTCAACTGAATACCCCCCTGGATCTTCTTGGGACAAGATCACCATGACTTGGTTCAGTCCCACTTTTGGAACAATGAATGACAACCGCATATGTGTACTTTCAGGAGCTTTTTTGTTCAATTGTATTTACTATTTTTTGATTTCTGTTATCTATAATACATAATTGAACTTTTCGGTGCATACCAAGTTCTCTACTGGGATTTTGGGATTTGACAAGGGAGCTAAAAAAGGAGTACGAGTAGATCGATTCGTGACGTAAACCCGCGTAGCATGCGTGAGATAATTCTTGAGCGGCGCCGCGCCGCGGTGCCTCACCGCCATTCTTTGCTCAGTCTTTCTTGCCCCTGCACCTCACCATCAGATATGTCGCACAAGAGCAAATCCAAGGCAAAAGGCATTAGTGCAACCTCCTTCTTTGACCTGAAATCCGAGCTATCGAAGCAAGAAGCAGACTTCGCTAAAGCCAAAGCTTCCGGCAAGAGTACTTCAATCGTTGGAGGAGTCAAACGACCAGACAAGGCATGATGTTCCTTTAACTTATGTAGAACACTATTGACATTCTAATTCTAGAAACCAACGGTATGGGCACGCCAGAACAAAGGCGTTTCATCGCGTGCATCTCGAGATGTTGAACTAGAGGAAATCAGCAAACCTACTCTTGATTCAGCACGCGCAGCATTGGAAAGGAAGGCGAAGATATATGACAAACTTAGAAAAGGAAAGACAGGTGGATTGAATGATGCTCAGTATGATGCTCTTTTGGTAGATGTATGCGGCCAGTGCCTGCTATAGTCTTGTGCATTCGCTAATGGTTGGATGCAGTTCGACGAAGCGAACCCAAACACTTCAAAATACTACGAAGAGAATAGCGAAGATGAAGACGAGAGCTTAACCGTCCCCAAAAGAGTCAATGATGTGCGTATAAATCTCGCATATATCTAAATCATATCTCATTACCAAGAATAGGATGACCCCATAGTTGAATACGAAGATGAATTTGGAAGACTACGAACAGCGCCTCGCTCAGAAGTCCCCCGAAATCTAAGGTTGAATCTTGAAGACGATGTAGATCCAGACGAGTAAGCATATAGTAGTAATTCAACTTGAAGATATGGTGCTTATCTTGGCTCACTTTATAGGGATATCTTAATTCGTGAGTGCATCGTTATCAGTTACTCTGTAGCTTCGCTCATGTTTCATTATTCCAGGCAATCCCGTAAATCATTTCCCCATCTATCAGCCATCCGAAGAGCGCATCGCCGAGATAGCGAAAGCTCATGCTGAAGAAAACAATCCGCTGGGAGTCCATTATGATGCCGCGAAAGAGGTCCGGGCTAAGGGTGCTGGATTTTATCAATTCTCCGCGGATGAAGAAACCAGGGCGGCACAGATGCAAGAATTGAAAGCATCAAGGGAAGAGACTGAGCGCACGCGAGCGGAATTGGGAGCAGAAGACGTTCGGGCTGGAGAGATCGAGGGAATGAAGGACAACAGGTCCTCTGTAGGCGCTGTGAAAAGCAGGGCCATGGAGAAAAGGAAGCGGGAATTAGAGGAGCGAAGAAAATTGCTAGAGTCCAAGAGAAGGAAACTCAGGCCAGACCATGAAGCAGCGCCGGTTTCAGTCACTGAGCCAAGCCATGCTCTACCAAATGTTTCAGCACCTCAAGATCTTGCAACCAAAGATTCGACACCCCTCAAATCTTCTCCATTGGAAGGCCAGTCTACACCCCAACCAAGCACAAGCACAACCGTTACTAAGACCGTTGACCCCTTCGCTGCTCTGGAAGCACAAATTGCACCCTCAACGAGGCAGAACCAAAAGAAAGGGCCCGCGGTACCCGAAAACGAGGCCGATTTTTTCCTGGCACAACTAGAAAGTGAATTCCTCGGATCAAGAAACAGAAAATCAAGCTGAACGCCAATCTATAGGTTACTATTTTTGCTTTCGGCGCCTTTGCACTGCTTACGCCATTTCATAGGTTTCCTTCATTTGTCGAGCCTCCAATACCAATCTTTCTGGGCACCGCAATGAGAATCGATTCCCCTCCTGCTCGTATGTCACCGTCGCCTCTCCTCGCCGCCATTCCCGCTTCTTGGCCTTCTCTCTACCGTCCACCACATCCTGCATGAAGGTAATTGCCGACAGCAGAACATCTAACGCTGGGCGAAGGGCCGTTACGTGCCCGGAATTTATCAGCACTTCCCGTGGCCCAGCGGGACCAGTTGAAGGAGTCACTTGTGCATTCTTGGCCTTTACGAAAGACACCAGGAACTCCATGGAAGAAAACCAAGTCACAATTGACCCCTGGTTTGGGAAAATGATATGCTCGTATTCGTAAAGCGAATCTCCGACGTAGAGCATCATCTCTGCTTCGTCGAAGAGCGCAATTTCATCGGGCGTATGTCCCGGAGTGTGCAAGATTGTTACTCCAAGGCTCATCTTTGAGTCGCGCGAAGTTATGTCGTGTTGATTATGGACAAGAATAGGCCTGTATTCGGGTGTTCGAATTCCCATTGGTTCACAGAGAGAGTTTCCTGGTATGGCATCCTTATCAAGGAAACTTGGAGAATGTCCCGATGCGAGTATAGGCCAATCTTTACTGCTATGTTGTTCAAGGCGATGCTTTCATCAGTATTGCGTCAACTACGATACGGATAACACCCACAAGTCTTCGACGCCCACTAATTGTGGACGCGACAAACGCACGTTTCGTCAACGATAACAAGAAATGAACGGGGTTTACGCACAGATATGGTCGTAATGGCAGTGTGTCAGTGCTATAACATAGCCCATTCTACCTCCCTCGTTTAGAGGCACCCCGTCATTGTCATCGATCTTCACATTCTCTATAAACTCCCTCAGACTTTTGATCACGATCTCACTGTCGGGCGATGCGCCTCCGCATCCCGTGTCTATCACGAGAATGGTGTTTGCTGCAGGCACAATTTTGGCATAGATATGGGGACGCTCGGAGTATATGTCGTTGTATTCCTTGATAAGAAATGTACTGTTTGTCAGACGAGACGCGTGGAACGCAGCTTTGGGAGTTGTTATAATCGGAGAGTCAAACGCGGGTGATTGCATCGTCGAGTACAGCAAATAAGCCAGCACTGCGGATGCGCCCCCAAACGCCCATAGGATGGACTCTAGAGCGGTGAACATGTTCGGGTTGGTGGTACAGAAGCGTGAGATGGGTACGACTGACCTCAGTGCCATCGTTTCCCATGGCATTCCTCAATCTTTAGTCATCCCCCAGAGACGGGACAGATAACGCCAATCTCCTCACCGCCCTTCAGCACGACCGTTTCTGGATCGTCCACCATCTCGCAGTCGACACTCCACTGGCTGGTGCTCAATATTGGCGCCAAATCGACATCCGGATGGCGTGAAGCGAGTTCTTGTGATAAACTGGACAGCTTCAAGCCGCCTTGAGGCAGCGGCACTTGTTCTGAAGTTATCCCAAGCGCAGTAGACGCAGCAGCGAAATATAAAACCGTTATGGTTCGCTCTGATTCCGTCATGGCGTGAGGCTGTTGGAGGTGGAACACGAATGATGGAAGGAGCTCGGAAGGAGCACTATTTTTACGGATAGGAGTGTAAGTCCGTCTTATTTGTCATGCTCGTACTCATGAAGTACTTCGCCCATGATGTCAGTTAATTGAGTAGACAGGGTCAGCGAGGACCTACCATTTGTTATACTGCGCAGGATATTAGTACAGTTGCCGGTGAATCTATAGAATTGTATATGCATCTCGGATGGACCTCACTGCCTCGCGTCATGAGATATGTTCTTCAGCTCGGCTGTCCACCACACAGGCTTAGACGTCCTTATCCACACCGTCTTCTCTTCGGGCACCAGATGGTTGGACGTCGAAACTAGACCGTCAAATGATGACAGCTGGTTCGCTGGGCAGAGGGTAAGCCCTTCAATGCAAATACCACAGCAGAAAGCGCGCACGCACCCAGGTTCCAGCGCAGGCCCACGGTCGACAGCACCGTAGAGTCGATGCCGACGGGGAGAATGCCACACGTCTGCCCCATGATGTCGTGCTCTATCTCGATTTCGTGCTCGCCCTAGCCCAGAGTCAATCTGTGCACGCTGGCCTGATAAATCCGCCCCACCTCGTCGAGCACCCAGCCGATGTTCTCGTCCGTGATGGCGAACACCTCCTTGCGCTCCTTGCGCAATTTGTGCAGGTACGACAGGGTATGGATGGTCTGGTCCAGCCGCCCGGACAGCCCGCCGAGCAGGATGATGGTGTAATCCTGCGTCGCAGCGAATAGAGTCAGCGTCGAGCTCCTGGAATGGGGTGCGGCGATTGACTGACCGCATCCTCCGCCGCCTCTTTGGTCCGCAGAGACGAGATGCACTTCATCAGGTCCGTCGAGTCCTGGTCGTCATCTTGCACGACGGGAACTCCCTATATGCGCCAAAGCCGTCAGTCACTGTATCACCTGTGCGTACTGTCGCCTCACAAGTGCGGCATAGTACTCGCGAACGTCTGCGCGGAGCGAGTCCAAGTCGCCCTTGATGAGATCTGGTAGATACCTGCACCCAAGAATAGTGAGTTTCGTGCGCGTAGCAATAGGGAGCGGTGCAGACCTCGCGCGATCGCGCTCGTCAGGGAAGGTGTCGTAGAGACGATTCGCGCCGCCGTCGGCGCAGCAGTGCCACTGGGTCGAGGCCCAGAGCCTGCGGAGCAGCGCAAGCGAGAACGGTTGGTTCAGGACGACGAGGCCGTAACGGCATTCTGCCGTGAATTCATTTCCGTGGAGGAACTTGACATTCCATGCCTTGCGCTCGGGGACCATAGCAGGACTTGACAGTTGCACGGAAACGGCCGTCTGGCGCTCTCGAGGCGCATACGCCCATATTGTATGTCCAAAAATATTATTTGCGCTAGATATTCAATAGTACAAGCACCAGCGTTCAAATAATGCCTAGTGAAATAGCAGATAAATGTACATGCGCGCACTTCCACATATTGAGGGCCGTATCCTATGTAGTACAGAGAAGGGCGATCAACGCTGCGCCTCTATGAGCCCTGGTTCCTCCTCGACCAGTTCGAAAAGCTGAGCGCGCCCACGATACCCACCACCAGGAGCGCCGTGCCCGCTCCAATGATACCTGGGATGTATAGATACCACGCATTGTCGTACTCGTCGTCCACATCTGGCCCCGTCTTCTCGACGAGCGGCAGCTGCTCGTCCTTTCGCCGGCGGCGGCGCACAGCAGGCGCCTCGGGCTCCGAATCCATCTCACCCGACTCCTTCGAGAGCTCGCTCTCGGGCGTCGCCGTCGGGAGGTGCATCGACGGCATCTCGAGCTCAAGAGCGCCCTCCACGGGAAGTGCGGGGATATCGAGACCGGGGTGCAGCGCGCGTGCGCGCTCGAAGAAGCGCCCCGCGGCCTCGCGGTCGAGTCGCCATGCCTCTGTGCCACCCTCGCCGATCTGTGCGTGGAGTGGGATGCGGATCGAGGACAGGCTCGAGTACGACGCGGCGAGAAGCGTCGATGCCGCGCCCTCGAGGTGGAGTAGGCCAGCTTCTAGGTAAAGCTGCGCGAGTCCGCGCGCGCCACCTACGGCGCGTACGTAATAGTCCGCCGTGCCTCCTAGTGGATGTTCGGGAGCAGTGACCAGCGCGGCGGTGCAGTCGAGCGGCAGATAGTGCGACACGAGACGCATCGTCGCAGAAGGTACATGCGCTTCTTGCCAGGCGCGCCTACGGAATAAACTATTAATTGACGGACGAGAGAATACACCACGACGCACAAGAAGTACTCAAACGCCTCCGCCCGCTCCTTGCGGATGTCGCACAGCTCGAGCGCGATGAGCGCAAGACTCGTCGCGTCCATGTTGTACTTGTTCGCAGCGGCCTCCGCGTTCGCGTCAAACACCAGAACGGTGGCCGAGTCGCTCACATCAGAGTCCGGGGGCGCAGGGCCGATGATGAGCGCGGGCCATATCGCCGACGCAGCCTTCTCAAGGTGCACGGTGAGCAAGCGACCCGCGCGTGGTGCGTGCGCAGCGGACTCGAGGGACTCGAGGGATGACGTGAGGCTCGGGTGCGAAGGACCGGGCGGTGACCCCGCGCGCGAAGGTAGGGCTTGCAGCGGCATACGGCGTCGCATCGGCGCGGGGTAAATCGCCTCGTCCGCGAACGAGAGGCTCGGCGACGAGCGTGCGGGTGACGCCGCGCTTGCGTCCTCCGCGTCGGACGTAGCGGCGCCCTCGAGCGACGCGGCGAAGCTACTCGAGATGTCTGGGTCGGAAACTAAGGCATAGGAGGAAGAATGAGTAGACACTGTCGACGCCGTCGATGTCGTGCGCTCGCGAGCCGCGTGACGCACGTTGCGCGGCTCGAGCTGCCACACGGAATTTGCAGTGTCGACGGCGGCGTAGATTTTCCCCTGTGCCACAGCTCGGTAAGCAAGATTAGCGGGAGTTCAGCCGGCGCACCTTGACAATGGGTGGGCGGCCGGCGACGCCAATGATGAGGTGCTGGGTGTCTATGAGGACCTGCGCAGGGTTAGCAGTGCCCACTCGCTCCGCACAAAGGCCGCTGGCTCACAGACAAATCGTCGTCCTGGATGTCGTACGGCACCATGAGCAGCACCGTGGCCTGTGGAACGACACAGGCGATCATCAGCGCTGCCCGCCCCACCAGCAATTAATCTACCTGATCATGCGACTTTGTGTGGATGGTGTGAGCATGAGGTGGACAAAGAGAATGAGGGAACGCACCTGATGCCACGAATACGGATAATACGGCCGTTCGCTATACGTGTCCATCGCTGGAGAGTGGTGGAGGAGAGCAAGATGCAATGGATGGTGTACAAGGATAGCTGTCAGATGCAGAGGCGGTGACTCGGAATCAGTGCACGAGTCGGCCGGCCTCAGGGGCGTCTAAAGTGGTAATTCGCCGCCACGTGTTCGCGTACTTTCAACGCCGGCCCCGGCAATGCGTCGGGCAGAATCAAGCAGAAAGAGCATATTTATCCGGACCGCAGGCGGTCCCTACATAGTGTACAGGAGCAGCATAGCAGGCAGGAGACGTAAACTAATATATGTATGTGCGAGGATGTAAGTAGTAAGGCGATAATAGGTTTGCGGTTAGTCTGGACAAATTGAGATGAAATGAAAAACAACAACATGGTCGTGGTATAGTAAGCTGGGTATGTATAAGGCGCACACATCTATCGTCGGAGCGCATGCGCCGCGGGCGCCGTCTGCGAAAGCGTCGTCGCAATGCGCTTGATCGTGTCTTTCTCGTCCTCCATGTGCTGCAAGAGCAGCCCGTCGAGCTTGCGCACCGCCTCCTGCGCGCGCTGGTTATTCCGCCATGCCGCGACACCCTCGTCCACAGGCGCCGCACTCGCGCCTGCCTCTACCGTAGACGCGGGCGGATGTTCCTGCGCGTACCGGAAGAAGTCCGCACCAGCGACGACGTCGCTTCGCACCGCGCGTACCGTGTTCCCCACAGGCTGCATGTTCGTTCGCGGAGCATCCCCCGCGCGGACGTACGGCGCAGAGAAGTTGCCGTGTCGCATAAGCGATGGCGAGTTACGCGTGCCCTCAGATGCGCTCGATGCCACACGCGGGCGGGACGTAGGCATTGAAGGTGGCGGAGGCAGCGCAGCGGGCGCCTCGTCGTCATCGTCATCGTCGCTCCCGCTTTCGTCTGAGGACGACTCGAGGTCGTCCATCGCGTTGGGCTGCGCCTGTATGCTGTCGAAGAACGACGGTGCCGCGGCGGGGTCTGGTGCACTACGCAACGCGGGTGGAAGGTCTGCATCATCGTCGATGTAGATAGCGGAGCGATTCGAGAACCCAAAGCCGCGCCCCTCTGGGAGTGGCAGTGGTGGCGTGCTAGGCTCGGGCGCGAGGATTTCCAATCCTTCCTCCTCTTCCTCCTCGGGATCGGCCGGCATGGTGTGAAATGAACGCGAACCACCGCTACTGCTGTCTAGTTGATAGCGGAACGACGACGAGCGCGGCGGCGGGGGCAGCGCCGTATGAGCGAGGGAGCTCGATATTCTCGGCGGTGGCGACATTGCCGCGCGCGCTGCCGGATTCGCAGCGAAGGCACGCTGTTGCTCCTCGCTAAAGCGGGACACACCCGCGCGCTGCTGTTCTTCGCTAAAGCGCGACACGCCTGTATGCGGCCGTTCGTCGCTGAAACGGGAGCCGCGGCCCGACACGCTTGAGAGCGGAGGATGGTTGATCATGTCTTGAAAAGCAGACGTCGTTGGCGACTGCGACGCCTGCGAGTATATCGACAACGACGGCCGGCTCAGCGCAGGGCCCCGGAAAGACGGCGCGGCGCCCTCGTCGTCGTCCGACAGTACGTGCTCCGACGGCGGGGCGAAGCTTCGCGCAATGGTGTCAAACGACGCAAACGTCGCCTGCGAGTCCCTCGAATGTGGTCCATCCGCAAGCAATGGCGAGGACATCGTCCGACGCAGCGCGGGCCGTGCACCTGCTGCGTGGCTTGCATCCTGTCCGCCGGACGATAGCTCTGTCTGTGAGTACGAGTAGCCAGGATGCATGAATGCACGTCTTGGTGGGGGCCCGAGAGGCGTCATGGGCCCGGACGGCGTCTCCACGCGCTGGTAGCTCACCGGCCGCGACTCGCCCGTAGCGTGTGGCACGCCGAGCATCGACTTGCCTGTCAGGCTGTGCCCGGATTTTTGGCGCGTGTGCGTGGGCGCTGAGGGGGGCATGCGCTCGGCTTCAGCCGTAGGCGGCGGCGCGATCCGCTGTGCGATCATCTTCTGCGCCGCGGCATTGCGCGCGACGTTTGGCGCAGGTGATTTGAAGGGGGCGGACGTACTCATCCCGTGCGAGAACGTCGACGCATCAGGCGTGGTGTCCAACGAGTGGTGTACGGCCTGCTTGAGGATGGCCTTCCGCCAGGTGTCCTCGACCTCGTCGTATGAGACTGACAAATTTGGGTTCTGAGACGGCGGCAGGTGGTCGGCAAGAACATCCGCGCCGAGAGACTCAAGCACGCCGAGACCATGCAGTGCGGAGGCCTGTACTGGGAATGGGTAGGACGACGAGGGCAACGGGATGTCGACCGCGTCGGTGGGGTCAATAACGTGGTTGTCGATGGGGGCGGTCTTCTGCGATCCCTGATCCATACGGACGCCACGGGTCTTGAGGTCCTGCTCGGCTTGCTTCGCGGCGACGGAGATGTCCTGCATCTTCTCGCGCACTACTACGACGCGGCCGCGCGACGGCGGTGCAGGGAGTGGCATAGACGGGTGCACAAATTGCGCAGACACGCGTGGTGGGGGGCGCAGGGCAGCGATCGACTCAGACGTCGTACGCAGCATAGGGGCGAGCGGGCTGGAGCCGGGGCCGGTGCCTGTGGGGGTCGTCGGCTTAGAGCGTGCCTTACCAACGCGAAATATGTCGAGAAATGTCGGTGACCCCGCCTTTTTCTGGTCCGGAGGAGGGGCGAAATCCGCGGCAGATGGCTTGACATGAGCGGGGGGTAGGAAGTAATTGTTCTTGACTAGCAGGCGCAGTCGATACGCGACGTCGTCGCCATCATACTCCTGTGGCTCGCTGACTGCGAAGGTCGGCGGCAGCGGTTCGGGGGCCAGAGACTGAGGTGAGGTCGGTGTAGAGGCCGTTGAAGTAGACGGCGGGTACAGAGAGGAGGATATGGCAGACTGCTGTGTTGACACGGAGTCTCGCACATTAATTACTGGCGTCAGTGCGGGGTCGCGCGAGAACGCAGACGGCGGCGGGCGGTACCCAGTATCGAGGTGAGGCAAACTGGACGCCTGCTTGGCTGCTTTTGACTGCGCACACGTCAACTCCAGCAGACGCGTTGGGGTAATACACGTACCGGTCTGCTCGTCGTTGACTGAGTGAGTTCGACGAATGTCTGGTCAACATCCTGGGATGATGGCGTGCTGACACTATGTGGGTCGGCGAGCAGCCGCTGGGGCGACCGTGGAGGCCGCTCTGGGGCCTCCAGAGGCGCGTCAAGGATGTTTTCGGGTTCCTGAACAACGGCTCCCCCGAGATACGGGAGATCTGAGAGCAGCGGGCTGCGTGGGGCATCCCCGGTGACCGTCTTCGAACGCGTCCTGGTCCGTGAGCGACGAGATAGGCTAACGCCGCTGGCGATGCTGGAGTTGCTGGCCACGGAACGGATTGAACGCGGCCTGTGCGCCGGCAGAGCGTCCATGGCGGTCCAGAAGGAGGAAGGAGGGCAACAAGCGACACGGGCCAACTCTAACCTTAGGTAAGCAGCGCACCTCCTTCCCGCCATGAGTTACCGTACGTCCCCCGTGCCTGCCGTCGTAGCTGCCGCCTGCTGACGACGCACAGACCTCCCGACGTCCGCTGGCTGGCTTGCTCACTGGCAGCTTCTCGTAGCCGCCTCGGCCGTCTTCAACACCGTGCAGAACTTCTGCACCCTTAAGTTCACGCGCAAGATATACAATGGCGTGCCAGCCCACACCGGTGTGTCTGCTGTCCTCACCCCGCGCTCGTGCTCATCTCTCGCAGTGACTGCCCTCCAGGCGCGCACGTTCGCCGTGTGGACCCTCACCTCCGCGGTCGTCCGCACGTATGCCGCGTACAACATAAACAACAAGATGTCAGTCCTCTTCGTCTTCCAATACGCGTCGCTCACCCCTAGCCAGCATCTATGACATGGCGTTCTTGACGTATCTAATTGCATTTGCCCATTTCTCCTCTGAGCTGCTCATATTTCGCACCGCGTCCATCAACGTCGGCGTCCTCAGTCCTGTCATCGTGTCCAGTACGTGCTGCCCCGCGAGACGTCCGTCATCATTGCTCACATACCCCTAGCGACCAGTCTCATCTGGATGTTCACCCAGTACGACTTCTACGTCCGCTGATGCGTCTGAGGCATGATCAGGATGCGTTTCTCATTGACTACTTGATCTGCAATACATTACTGCTGTTATATCTAGCCCCAATGGTTATCTCAGTGAAAATGATTCACAAACGATTCGCGAACGCGTTGATCGGTTCCAAACAGCGGGAATACGAGGTTTACAAGAAGGTGTGTAATGCGTGTAGGCAAGCGGGGAATGCGCAAGGAATGCTCCCAGTGACAGCTCTTGAATTTCCCCAGTGGGCGAAAGTCGCAATTTTTATCTGCAGCAGGTCACACAGGGTGGTTTATATGGCATGTGTATGGTAAAGAAACACCGCGCAACGCGCCTTACTGCGCTCAGAAAGCTCTTGGAACCAATAAGTGTGTCGAAGGCGAATGTATGCTAATGCAATGTATGCTAATGCAAAAATTGGTTCGGCAGTGTAAGGACGAAATGCAAGCCCCTCTACATTCATGACCAGTCCAATCGGCGAACTTTCAATGCCCTCCAGATGATCTGCCGAACTACTGAATTTATTCATACGTGAAAGTAATTCCCAAGTAAGTTATTTGAAAAACTTGCGCAAATATGGCAAAAACGCCGCTTAGTGGAATCCTTACGCTACCTAGGAAGTCCACGGGCCTAACATGGCCGTCAAATGTTATATTTTAACAAAATGAACCCATGCCCCTTCGCGTCGGTGACCAATGTATCGCGCGCGCTCTCCGGAGAGCAGGAGCAGGCGGCAGACATACGTGCGGCATCCTCCCCTTCGGGATCATGTTCGCAGTACTACGACAGTACTGCCGGTAGCCGACCTGCGGTGGAATTTAGGTGCCTGCCCGCCTGGGCCTGGGGCACCTGCTGTATGGGACTCATTATCAGCCCTGGTAATCAGCTGTCGTCGTTCGATGGCCTCATCTTGACCTCTATAACCATCTAGTCCCAGGAGAGAAGATGACATGGGTGAAGACGTCCAAGCCAGTCTGGTGGACGGCCAAGCTGAAGAATATTTTTCATGGTGTCAGGGAACGAGGGCCACCCGACATGCGCATATAATGACGTGCGATTGTGCTAATAGACCGCGGAACCTGACAGGTATAGGTACAGTTTTGTTGGCGCTGTGCGCTCACATCAGCCTGCGAATCTCTTCTGCCAGACGGTAGTTGCGAATCAAATGTAGACATATACAGGCTCCAAGAGCACCTATGAAACATCCGTTCGAGGGGCGACGTCGGTAAGATATGATTTTGGAGTCGCCAAAGATAAAATGTATGGTTGCACCCAAAATATTTTCTGGATACCGTCGAACACCCCGCAACAACTACCGATTCTAACCAAGGGTGTCAGATTCCTGACCCTGTCCAGGAAGTCCACGGGGCTAGCAAATTATGTAAAGCCTGTCAGAGGTGAATGTATACTTCCACAAAAATATGCGTTCAAAATGAACCGCAAGCCTCTTCGCAACAGCCACCTATTTAAATCAGCGGGCCTCCGATGTGCCCACAAGACCCTCGATGCGGGTGGGGAGCGCCGTACCACGGCATTAGCACTCTGAGCATTTCCCCAACATGCAAAAACCAAGCCTAAATAGATATGTGATTGCACGACGCCACACAGAGTGATTTACATGGCAAATGCACACCGTGCAACGTGTCTTGCTGTGCCGAGGATATCCTCGAGGATAGAAAGCCTATCACAGGTGCATGTGTGCTACCACAAAAAATCTGTTCAACGGTGTAGAGTATGTAAGGATGAAACGCATACCCTTTTAATGCACGACTGGTCCGAATCAGCGGCGTTTCGATCTCCCCCAGAAGGCCTTCACTGCGTCTGGACATGGACAGGTGACGATGACACAGTCCATTTATCGGGACTCGCCGTACCAAATGATTCACAGCCTTCTGAGAACCTCCCCAGTAAAGTACTGAAAGCAGTCGTGCCCAAGTTAAGTCATATTGCAAAAAAGATCACACAAAGTAATTTAAATAAACCGCACCGCATACATCCACCGAGCACCGCGTCCGTAAGTTATTGCGTTACCTTGCTTGACAAGGTTTGTTGCGGGTTCATAATTCGTACCTAGGTCCCCCTTGCATTCTACAGCGGCCATTCCTCTATTATCACCAAGCAAGGTTAACGCCGCCAATGGCGGCAATTCCTCTAGTCCTGGAAGCTCCAGGACCGGCCTCGCCCCGCGCTCCGGCCAATTGGAAATAAACAGGGGACCACCCAATTTCGAACGCACCCCAGACTCAACTCGAGACATATGACCTCCCGCCGGATCTTTCGCCATGCCAGGATCCAATAGGCGCGCAGCAGTGCGGGGTAACGCAGAGCCCCGTGTGTCCGGGGTGGCAGCTGTGTAAACGATGTAAGTGGGTATAAGTATACCTGCTTATTTTCGCCCGCCATCGGCCTGCATGGGGAGCTGGTGCGGCCGATGGGTGGGTGGGTGGTTGCTGGTGCCAAGCACGTTCGCGGGCACGCTGCAGCGCACATGCGTATTGCGAGTAGCGGCGACGCGTCGTCCAGCCAAGGGTCGATTCCGATGCCGTACACCGCGTTTCGCCCTGCTCTTTCGAGACAGGACAAAGCGGAGGGGACCGGCGCCGTGCGAGAACGTGCTTCGCAACATGCGCGACGTATGATGTCGAGAGGGTCATGTGTCGTCCGCAGACCGCGCCAGAGCCCATATTCCTCGGCGAATGCCATGCCTGGGAGCCTTGGAGACCTCCCTAACCATCACCGCTGCAGAATCCGCTATTCTTGTCCATCTCGAGGCGCATATATGCGTATGTGTGATGTGGATTTGAATGCAGCGGCGCAGGCCATCAGGGGGTCAACGTGTGTTGTCTCCGCCGCATCAGATGACGCGACTGCAGACCCTAATGCCGAAAGCGCGCTGGTTTGGGGCTTCTGGAGGGTTGGGGAGGGAAAATATGGTGCGTATATGAGAGAAGATCACCTCATAGCGTATGTTAGACACACGCTAGACACGCTGGCCCTCGCGAGACGCGTAGTGTATGAGAGAAGGGCCCGCACGCGGCGCTTGTGTGTAGTGTGGGCATAAGAAATTAATACCCGGGAGTGACGGACAGGCCGACCGAGCTTGGAGTAGTCAAGATCCGGAAGACATTGTGGGGTGCATACCGTCCGCGGTGGCCGCCCTCTCCGAGATTTGGCCTGTGATGGTTCTCCAAAAGACGCCAGAATGAGGCGAGTAGGTGCGAGTGGTCCCAGATGCGCTTCTGGTGACAGATGCGAGAGTGGATGGCGCAGGGTGCCGGAGTCTGGGAGCGCTGCCAGGCACTGGAAGAGCTGATCGATATTGCGAGGATATTGGCAACGTAAGGAGGCGGTGGCCGTCGGGGCGACCCGTACGGCGTTGACAATATTTGTCTAGGCGGCGAGACCCGTGATCACACGCGCAGGGGCCGGTAAATCATGTATGAGTGCCGGACAACGTCGGACTGCGCGCAGACGGCGGCGCTGGGCGGGGTGGAGGGTCTGTGGGCGTCGTGGGCGTCGCTGGGGGCATTTGGGGTGCTGGTTGTTGAGCAAGGTGCGCGCAGAGATAAGGAGTGGCTCTTATCTAGTGATCGGCCTCGGTTGTGATCCGCGCGGGAGATCCCTGACACGGACAATTTCCGTGTGTGGTGACCGGCGCGGAATTCGTATAAGAGGCCGCGAGCGCCGATTTCCTCCTCCAATGTCTCCCCACACGCAGTTCCCCGACGAACTCGCCTACACAATCTGCGCCTATGTCTACTCCGCCTGTCTCCAGCCCGACGCCCCGTCCCTCGACCCGCTTCTGTCCACCGACGACGACCGCGTCCCCACCGCGCACCCGTCCTCGACGCCCCCGGGCTACTGGCCTGAACCTGTCGCCCGTCGCACCCTCGCGAATCTATGTCTGGTGAACCACAGCTGGTACGAGGCTGCCAAGCCGTGGCTCTGGCACAAGTGAGTTTTCAGTTTCATTCTTGCCGGAGCTCTACTGACTCGAACAGGCTCGAGGTCCGCCTGCCGCGCACATGGCTCTCGCTCGTCGAGGAGATCGCATGGAACTACGACGAAGAGACCGTCGACAGCGTCATGGGTCGTAGCCTTGCCGCCGCCACCCGCGCCGCGCTCGACTCCGCGAGCATGTTCGCCCACCACCAGCCGCTGTGCTTCGAGCCGCACCTCTTCGACACGTCCGATTCCCCCGAAACGACCATTAGTCCCGACCTACTTTCGCCTATACCCTCGCGTGATCCCAGCCCGCGCCGCCTGCGCCCCAAGAGCAAGAGCCCAGCGCGCTGGGAGATCTTGCGCACGATTAACGACGCCGTCCAGCACGTCATGAACCACAAGGCGCCCGGTGTATACGGTGTGTATTCCGTGCTTCGATGTTCAGATCACCAGCGCTAAATTTGTACAGTCCCACCGCCACCGGACCCGAGACCCGGCCAGTACGTACGCCATCTCGACTTTAACCACTTCCGCACCATCGGCATGCGCCGCTCGGTCGAGGAGGGCGTCAATAGCCGGTTTGTCACTGGCGATCGCGTACACGCTGTGCTCAAGGTGCGGAAGGATTTTTTTGCCGTGTGGTATTTTTGTCTCATTATTTATTCTAGGAAATGCCGAATTTGCTTACATTCGGTGCTACCGAGTACATGGATGGCGCCCTGTCGCTTCCTGTCCTCACCGAATTATTCTTGCGCGGAGCGCCGTCAGGCGGTCGCGGCTGCCCCACGCGCGGCCGCGCCTTGATGGAATTGCACGATATCCAGGAGGAGGATCGCGAGCGGCGGCGAAAGTGCAAGGACCTCGAGGCCGTTGACCTCACTGGTTGTGTCAGCGCCGTGTTCGTTAATGCTTTTACCGAGTTTGTAACTACCCATATCCTACCGTCCTCAGACGCGGAGTCGAGCGAGGAAGAGAGCAATGACGAAGGTGGGCGCCGCCCGCGCCTGCCTACCGCTCTGTATGAGCCGCTTCTGTTCCCTGGCCTCCAGCGCCTCGGACTACGGGGAGTCAAGTCCATTCTCCCCCGATACCTCGGGCCATTTCTTCTCGCATTCCCTAACCTCACGCACCTCGACCTGTCCGGTACGCGCGTCATGCCCGATATCCTCAACGCCCTTGGGCGCTCCGAGACCCTGCGCCTAAAATCCCTCGCTCTGGCACGATGCATAAAACTGACAAGCGAGAGCATAACCAGTTTCCTAGTCGACTCGCCCGTTACACGCGGACTGACCGAGCTCAACCTCTACGGCGATATGACCTACCTCAGCCCCCTAGTCCCCGCGGACCTCCTCAAAATCGTGTCCTCAGCACCATGCTTCCTCTCTGGAGCGCTCGTGTACCTCGACCTCTCCAGCGCGCCGCTGACTGCCGAGATCTTGAGTGCGACGAAGCCGCAACCCGCGCTGCGCTCGCTTGGGCTCTCGCACATCCTGCACCTCCCGCTGCGCGCGGTGGCCGCGTTCGTCGCAGACAAGGCGCCCCACGTCGAGGTGCTCACGCTCGTGCACACGTCGCCCGAGCTCGACTGCGGCATTCGCCTCCCCGCGCCCGACCCGCGCGCGTCGACACGCCAGTCGACTATCGCGCTGCACGCGCAAATCATCCGCCCGCTGTGCGCACCACCCTTTTCTTTCTCCCTCTCTGCGGAGGCGGAGGCCCGCCCGCCGCCTACGCGCGTACGCGTCATCGAGCTCGCCCCGGCGATGCTCGGCGGACTGGGCGCGGGTGCGGGCTCGTGGCGCATCGTGCGGAGCAAGGGCGGGCGCGGGTGGTACGTCGACACCGCGAGCGCGTGGGGCGCGCTACCTGGCCAGGAGGGCAGCGTTCTGCACCGCGACCTGCCGCCAGGCGACCCGCACCGCACGGCGATGGAGCAGCTGTCGGCGGCGAACGGGAACGTGAGCAGCGGCGTTGGATGGCACGCGCGGAAGATGGAGGTGAGTTTTGACTATTATTTTTTTGTGTGGTGGGATGCTAATGACTCTCGGCAGATTCTGCGTGGGCATGGCATGCTCGGGCGCGAGGACGGGCTATACGGCGCGGTCTCGTTTGCGTATCAAGGCTGAGCGTGGGGCCGATGGGCGCGCGCTTCAGCGGCTCCTGTGGACGGTACGCACGCATGGGGCTTTGGCGCACGCTTCATGTCGCGTGTAATATCCGTGAGTCGCGCGTGGGTGTAGTGCAGCGCCGCAACACGGGTGAGTCGCTGAGGGTGCACTGACAGGCTGTGCCCCTACTTCCCTGCGCTCGTCAGTGCTCAGTTCGTGTCTAAATGTACTTACACATCTATTTTTACGGGGTTATTTGTGGGTTCGCTTATCTAGGAGTGCTTTGTATAGCTTTTATTGCTCTATATATCTATTTTGGCCGCGTCTTCTTGGCTTGCGCTGCATTCGCTGAACAGGTCTTGGTGTAGCTTCTGTGCGCGTTTTGAAACCCTCGAGTCTCGACACTAAAAATAGTCACCCGGCCCGGCGTACTTAGTCTAAATTCAAATTTGTTTGTTGATGAAATTGATGAATGCCTTAGACTTGCCTTGGACTCGAACAAACCTCTGCGGTAGAACACACGACTTTTATCACATTTTTTTCTGTAAAAAACTAATTTGAACGATCATATCACCAGAATACCTTGCTGGTCCCTTGCCATTCGTGAGACTAATCTGGGAACGACTGCCGACAGACGGCAATTTCCGATGATGACTGAATACATCCAACTCTCTATATCATGTGACCGCGATGTTCATCGTTCAACACTCAACTACTACTACTACTAGTAACTAGCGCGTCTCGCCAGGGCTCGCCGCTAAGCAACCGCTGAGCTCTCCTATCCCACCATAAGTGTGGGCCATGGTCTACCCCAACACTCCTGCTCCTCCTCCGAGAGCATCTCATGTGTCCTCAGCATATAGCGAAACACCCCTTAAACAGAATATGTCCGCGACAAATGTATTCATCAAAGGGAACCTAGAGGAGCAAAAGGAAGCAGTGCGCACAGATCTAGGATCCGTTCCCGAAATCCCAGTAGGCCTTATGATGGAACACATCGTTCCTAATTCCCAGGTGGATGTCCTTGCAACAATGGAAGCTCTCAAGGAAAGGGGAACGTGGTGCGAGTCTACAGGATGGTCAGAATTTCGGGGACAGAGTCCTAGGGAGCTTGGAAACACGAAGCCACCCACCAAGGAAACAGATGTTTTTCTCCGGTTAAAATCGGTGTACGAGAAAATCGTATCGTCCGCCAAATTCCACAACTCGCTTGCTCCTTCTCCAACCCTTTCCTATGAGCAATACCCCAACATCGCACCTGTATCGGACACAGGTGTAAAGACCAGGCCAGATGGTTGTGGTGTGTTAACCACATTACAAGCGATCCATACGGCCAATCAACGCGATATACCACTTAAGGAAATTGGCAAGCCCAACTGGTTTGATATCGCCTTCGTGGAAGAATATAAGCTCGACGACAAAATCCCGGATATCAACGATGTAGGAGATTCACTATTGATTGTATACGTTTATTACTGATTACATCGACCATCAGAACATATACAAGATAATATGGAGTCTGCACCACATCATGAGCGTTGACCATAGGCGTCGGTTTGCGTTTGGTCTGACAATTGGAAATCGAACGACCCGGATATGGTTTTGTTGTCGTCAAACTGTTCTTGTCAGTCAACCGTTTGATTTCATTAAAGTGAGTTAGCATCTTGCTCTGTGTTTTATTTTTCTTATACTTTAACAGGAAGCTTCTGTGCTGGTTCAATTCATTGCGTCGTTAGCCTATGCTAGCCCCACTCAGCTAGGGTATGATCCTACGATGTCTCTTCGATGGAGGGGTGGAAGCTGGTACTACGATATCAAACTTACCTCCCAAATGCCGGATGGAGTTATACGTACAAGAGTATACGAGACCACTCGCATCATCTGCGATTCAGCAAATAACATGCGCGGCCGTGCGACTCGTGTTTACGAGGCCACAGTGAAAGATCTCGAAGACACTTCCATCACCCACACAGCTGTTGTCAAAGATTCCTGGATCGATGTTGGCCGCTCTAAAGAAGGTGATACGCTGGCTGCTCTTCTGGAAGGTGCCACACTCGAAGAAAAGGAACTTTTTTTGACCGTTATCCAACATGGTATCGTCAAGATCGATGGACAAGACGACTCTACCGAAGACCTTATTCTAGGCGGGCAAACTTTTTGCAACCCTCCTGTTGATGAAGCACTCACGCTGGACAACAATGAGGACTCGATCTTTGCTGAAGAAATGGGTTTGCTCACTGTCGACGAACATGACGAAGTTGAGGATCAATCGATTGCGAATCAGCCGATACCCAAGCCTCTATCTTATGAGGCTCGTCTTTATCCTCTGTATCATTATCCACCCGCTTCCCGGCCAAATGCGGTACCTTCCTTGCCTCGGAGCAATGCAAATAAAGCATCCACACGTGGAAATGCCATAGATTCTCTACCGCACCACACACACCGCGTCCTACGACCCTATATTGTCTACTCGCCCAAGGTGCATTATCGTATTGCATTCGAGGAAGTTGGCAGATCGTTGCTTTCCGTCGCGGACTCAGGCGAGCTCAGAGTGACTGACGTAAGTCAAGCTCTGCGGGATACAACTCTTGGTGAGAAGACTTCAATGGTGCTAACTGTTATGTAGTACTGACCGACGAGATATAGCTCTGAAGTATATGGCGCGAAGGGGATACATCCACCGAGATGTTAGCGCCGGAAATATCATCCTCTACCGAAACCGCGCTAAATTAAGCGATCTTGAATTCGCTAAAAAGTATGGGACTGGACAAGCCTCTTATGTCCGCACGGTATGCTTAATATGCTTTATTGTTCAACCCAACCCCCCTCATTTATCACCAGGGCACTTATCACTTCATGTCGGGAGAAGTGGCACGCGGCAAGTATACCCACCAGCCTGCATTCGAACCTTTTATGCATAACCCCATCCACGATCTCGAATCACTGTGGTGGGTCGGGGTCTGGTGTATGATGTGGCACTACCCAGTCTCAGACACCGAAGAGCTTGACAGTTCCAAGGATCAGCATATCAGCCAAATGCTGGCCTATGGAAATCTACTTTTCCCAACATACCATGGAGTGGCAGAGCAGATCCGAATTGACGAAATTGTTTCACCGACAACATACCGGAGGCGAGGCCTGGCCGAGTTCGACAAACCCATTAAGTCCTTCATTTCCCGCTTAGAGCGCTTCAGACAGTGTATCGCTTGGGCACACCGGAAAATACAGAAAGAACTTCCTCGACGTGATGCTTCCTACTTCACTAGTGTCCTGCGTGTCTCGGACCCCCTCAAAGTCAAGGTGTCAAACAAAGAAAATGTTGAAGATGACAATCCCGCAAATGCTGCCAAAATGAAACCCGTCTTCGACATGGTTCATCTCATTCTCACACGCACTGTGCTACCAGGTATAGACACTCCGGATCAGCTTCTGTGGCCACTGGATTCCATCAAACAGCACAGTGATTGGTTGAAGACGAAGAAATGTCCCGAGCCTCGCAAGCATGCACATGGAGCTGTCAATGTGCATCATGTCAATAAGGACATCTATGTTGATAAGTAAATGCTCCTATGTCTTGCTTTGGAACTTCAGTGCTGTCTTGTTTTCGTGTAAACACCTGCTATCCATACCGCTTGTTTTCGTTGTTTATTGCATGCTATAAGTCTGTCCCAAGATTCACTTACAAAAGTTCGCGCTAGTATCTATACATGTACGCTTCCCACTACTTCAAATATATTTGACTTTCCCCTGGTCTGTAATGACTTGCTGCAAGCAGCATGCGCCGAGCCAAAATTGGGTGAGCAATCAACTAAATCTAGTACAGCAGGCACACGTAAGCATGTGTCCAGTGCGGTCTACTCTCGCAAGCGCATGGGATATGTATTGCTTTTGAGATCGGAACGAAGGGGAGTGCGCTGCTTCGTGAGCGGCAGATGCGTTCCGCTGACGATGGAGCGGTGTTGTCGGAAGGCCGCATAATGGGAGATAGAGGCGCGTCTCTTATTTGCGTGGTTGTTAGCTGCTTGGGCGTTGACGCGGCCTGTACGGCTAGGTTTTGTCCGCGCATCAGGTTCACCGCGGCGCTTAATTTTGCGCGCCGACGGAACGCCCTCACAAAAGAGAGAGCTCCAAGCGGCGCGCTGCCTGTCGCAATAATAATATACATCCGCGGAGTATTCGTCGTTACCAATAAGCCATCGCACGCGAACAAGTGTATCCATTATGTATGTTACGCAGTGATAGCGGATAGCTGTGTGTCGCGCTCAGCGCGCGCACGTACTTCTTCATGGAGCTGCGCAGGTCTGCTGTGCTGATCGTTAATGAACAAGTGTGCATACCTATCTTGTTTGCATTGAAATAACTGTATTTGTCTACAATGCTCGTAGATTGATCTTTATCGTACTGTTTTTTGTAGCAGTAATTGACGCTGTCGCTGTGCGCTGGTGTGCGAGACTACGAGCAGTGGCAATTTTAGACAGAGCTACCGTTTGAGCCGTGATACGCACGGAAATTCTTACAATTACCAAGTGACCTTTGAGTTAATTGACCACGTGAATTTAGAAAGACTGGATGCTCTTTGGATGCTCTGGCCAAGCTCTGGCAGATGCCATCTACCACCACCAAACAAAATAGTACGTCGACACTGCGAGCGCGTGGGGCGCGCTGCCCGGGCTGGAGGGTAGTGTGCTGCGCCGCGACCTGCCGCCTAGCGACGCGCACCGCACGGTGATGGAGCAGCTGTCAGCGGCGAATGGGAACGTGAGCAGCGGCGTCAGGGGGTATATGCGGAAGATGGAGGCGTAGTTTTTTTTTCTTTGTATTTTTTTGTGGATGGGATGTCAATGGTCTTTGGCAGACTTTCCGTGGGCATTAAATGCTCGGACGCGAAGTTGGGCTGTGCGGCGCGGTCTCGTTTGCGTGCCAGGGCCGAGTGCGCGGGCCCGTCTGCGGAGGGTGCGCATGCGGTGTACAGCCCGCACGGATGGGGCTCCGGCCCACGCTACCTCAGGCTGTCGCGTGTAATACCCGTGGCATGCGCGTGCGTGCGTGCGTGCGCCGAAGCGCCGTGCCATGAGTGAATCATTAGCTGTGCTGCGCCCGTCAGTGCTTATTTAGGCTACTTGTATGTACTTACACATCTATTTTCGCCGGGTAATTTGCGGTTTTGCTTGTCTAGCTTTTTTTTTTTTGGCTCTACATAGCAATTTTGAGAGCGTTGTCTTGAGTATTCTGCGCAGCAATTTGCTATACAGATCCTAGCGGTCGCACTTGACTATGTTTATCCGTGGGGTAGTGATGTTGATGGTATGTACTACTTAGCTATTCTTGGTGGTGACTAGGGAGCGTGAGCTGCTGGTCATCTGCCGTGTTATCTGCCCTTTCAATAGCTTTGATTGCTCTACATGTCAATTTTACACTGCCTTGAGCAGGTCTTTGCGCAGCCCTTGCGCCAGGCGCGCCAGTCGGCGTACTCACAAGTTGTGCTGATGTTTTTTTTTTTTTTTTGCTGTATAATGATCTGCTGGGGAAGTTGATGAAATGCCACACAGGTCGACGACAGTGCTGTGTGTAGGCCTAAGGAACGTCGGGGCGCTGCCCTCGAGATTAAGTAGTAGGGCGAAGGGAAGTCTGCTGCTTCGCGACCTGCCCCCGTGTATCGGAGGAGCGTCTCTTTTATTTTTCTGCTGTGCGTGTGTATATGGACATAGGTATTTGGCTTCTAGATAACTGGCAGGTATAGGAGGCTCGATTTAAAGGCGGTTGTGTTTGCGCACAAGGGTTGGGCGCGGTGCTTCCGTGCCCCGATAACGGCGCGCTCTGCCTGACGCGCGTGATATCCGCGATTGCGCGGGGCTACCGCACGCGAATACGCCCTGTCCGCCGCTGTTCACAGCAGGCGTACTTGGTGAGTGGCTAAATGTCCGTATGTCTTTTTCACTGGACTATCTCTGGTGGGGTTATGTTTGGATTATGTCGGTGTTTTTCACAGCTTTTACTGCTTTATAAAATGATTTTTACCGCGCTACTTAAGTTACATAGCACTGTTTCTACGCAGCAGTTGGTCAATTAACGCCGTGCCAGTGGGTGCGCAAGCGTCGAGATGGCCTGTGCTTACCTGCAGGCAATTTTAAAACCCCGGCGTGTTTATTCTCGGGGTTAGATAATTGCCTGGGACGAATTAATGTGGATAGCGTACAGGCGACAGGGCTACTCGGGCCACTGATGCACCACGAGCTCGAACCGTGTTTCTATCAAGGGGCTCCGTTTTTCAACGCGTGGCTTGAGGGAATGAGGGCCTGGGGCGAGGACAATACGCATAGTAGTATAAAAGAAAAATGACAATAAATACCGTCCCAAAAAGCAGATAAAATGCTATGTACATCGCGATCTTCGTAGCGCAGCAGCCGATCTTCGGAGAGAAGAATGCAAATTGTGAAGAGGAGGCCGCGCAGTTGCACAGTGAGCGCCGGTACAGGACGTATAGGGTGCAAGGGTGAGACACTGCTCCACACAGATTTTTCTGCCACAAAATCCATGTATCTACTTGGAAAATGGGAGAAGGTGTTACCTGAATAATGCTCCGTTTTTCAGTTATGTATAGTGGGATGGCCCATGCGACCTGCCAAGCATATTTATAAACCCCGTTGCGTCTCTCCCACGAGGTTGCGTCGAGGTCTGCTTGCACGGTCTTGCGTTTGATTAATATCAAGGCCGCTCCAGGTTACTCCCTGTTCCTCCTCAAACCTCTGGCGGCTCCAAAACCTGCATCTGCGGAAGGCAATTGAATATGACGTCTGAGCGGTAATGTTGTTGGAGATACATATCCGGCTGAGGCTTGGCTGACCACAGTCACATGCCTAAAATTAGAAGCCACAGCATTTATTATAAGAGAGCGACTGGTTGAACTTTGCAACACAGCCTTCCCCAAACTTCGACTGCTGTGCCCCTCTGCAGCCCTCTGCCAGCCCCTTTGAGCGCCATCGTGCACATATTTTAAACGTAACTATATGGGTGCGTTGATTTATTCCCCCCTTCCCCGATCCCAGCGCTTACTCCTCAATGCCTATCTCGGATTTTCTGCTACGTTTCCAACCATTTTCCAACGAAACAGGCCGCGATTCATTAAATGTGCGGCTTGATTCCGCCACTTCCACAGCAATGCCGGAACGCCGAGCCACCACTGCCCAGCGAGGACCCTCTAAAATAGAGAGCTTGCGCAAGGCGACGATTCTTATGCTGACACCTGAGAAGAAGATTGGTGAAGCACCTGGGAATATAGCAGGCTTGAAAGCTATTATCCTCTCGTCATGGCTAAATCTCCTCCTCGTATTTATTCCTATATCAGTGAGTATTCCGACTTTTTTCCCTTTGCGAGATGCGAGTTTTTGAACGTCCCTTTCATAAAAATCTTAGTGGGCGTTCCATTTCGCGCTGCCCGATTCTTTTTCAAACCGCGACACTCTCATTTTCGTCAGTGAGTCGCATTTTGATGCAGTGTATCCACCGTCTAGACCTCTCGTTCTGATGTTTCTTGCAATCTTTTAAGCCGCTTTTCTAGCCATCATACCGCTTGCTAAAGTTTGTCCATCTCTCTTTTTCTGCTCTAGTCCTGCAACTTATCGCGTTTTAGCTACTTGGCTTTGCCACAGAGGAGCTGGCAATGCGGGTGGGGCAGACGCTTGCGGGCCTTTTAAATGCCACACTTGTGAGTTGCCACTGCGTGATCTGATTTGTTGAACCAACAATGAACCATCTACGTGTTTGATTGTAGGGAAATGCGTGAGTTCTTTGCCAGCTGAATACCAGAACCGTTAGATATTGACGAGCATTCTCAGTGTCGAACTTATAGTTGCTGTGAGCGAGATGTCATATTTGGGGCTAGATCATGTTGAGAATGGTGCCAATTATAGATCATCGCGCTGGTCAAATGCGAGCTGCAGGTCGTCCAATCTTCATGTAAGTGCGGTGTATCTATGAGTCATTTCCCCGCTCAGAATCGAGAACTACTCGATCGAGAGCCAACTCGGTGCGAATGGAATCTGTCAATGACCAATGTTATTAATACATTTTTTCTAGTGGTGGGGTCGATACTCAGTAATTTGCGTAAGCGCCCGTCTCGCTTAAATATGGTGTGCAGCATCGCTGATCGCCGGTCTTACAGTACTTGTCCTTGGAATGTGCTTCTTTGCCGGCGGCCTGAAGTACTCCGAGCAAGGCTTCGGTGCAAGTGCGTCACTATACTTCCTCGTGATGCGTGGCGCGTCTGACAGTGATCAACAGGTGCTACCCAGCTAAATTCGTCGCTCCTCACCATCAGCGTCATCGCCGTACTCCTGCCGGCGGCGTTCCACTTTTCGAATACAACCACCACGGATGGCCTCTCAACCGGAAGCGAGGGTAAAGCTATTCTTTCCGTGAGCCATGGGGTGAGCTGCATGTTCGTCATTTGTGAGCTCGTCACTGACGTGTATGTGCGTCATAGGTCGCCATCATTCTCTTATTCAGTGAGTCTCCAGCATGGTTCAGTGAAAACTCTTTCTGAATTCATATATCACGTCAAGTATATGCTGGATATCTTACATTCCAATTGTGGTCACATACAAATCTGTACCATGACAATTTGGCGATCAAGAGTACACGGTATAACAAGCCACTCTTCCAGGGCATCTCGGAGAAGTTGCATCACCACAAGACCGACGAGACCGTCCCTGCCGAGCCAGAGCCTACATATGGCGCCGACTCGCTGACGATGTCCCCGATGCATTCTTCCGTTCCCCTTCCCCCAAATGTTACTCAGCGAAGCAACACTATCAACAGTAACCCCATGTTGGATTCGATTACCAGTGAGAACCCAAATCCCAGCTCGACGACCCACGCCAGCCAACCTGCGACGTTTGCCTCCCACGATCATATCGTCGACCAGGAGAGACAGGATGTCCAGGGAGCCGACGACGCGGAAGAGGAGATTCCCACTCTAAATCTGTTTATGACCGTCGGCCTTCTTGTTGTTGTCACTGTTGTAAGTTGTCCATCATTCTCTCACTGCGCCTGCAAAACATTCAATCGTTTCCCAGACTGTCGCTATCACCGCCGAATTCCTTGTCTCGTCCATCAACGGATTGACAGCAGATAACTCTATCAGCAAAGAATTTGTCGGCATTATTCTCTTGCCTATTGTTGGCAATGCAGCGGGTGCGTCGTTCGCAATAAACAATTTGCCACACTGCTCAAGTGTTTTTGCCATAAACAGAACATGTTACTGCGGTGACCGTCTCGGTGAAAGACAAGCTTAATCTCAGTTTAGGTGTCGCTGTTGGATCTAGCATTGTGAGCTATCCGGTCAATTAATCTATGTAAAGAGTAATCTGACCACATGTGCTTCAGCAAATTGCTCTCTTTGTCATTCCGTGAGTCTTACTAAATGTTTGCCATCTTTCTGACCGGAATTCTGATACCACATAATTCACTAGCTTTATCGTAACATTAGCCTGGATTCTTGGAAAGCCTCTAACCCTCCTTTTTGACCCCTATGAATCGATATCTATGTTCTTAGCAGGTAAGATGACATTCGTTATTGTTACTATAATGTTGGGCTAACTTACCTTGTCTCTACAGTACTCACCGTCAACTATGTAGTTCAAGACGGTAAATCTAATTGGCTCGAAGGCTTCATCCTTATGTGTGAGTAATCACACTGCGCACGACATCGAGGCATTCTGACAGCATTCTGATAGCGCTGTATCTGATCCTTGCTGTGACCTTCTGGTTCTATCCTGGTTAGTCTTTCTGCTCCTTCCTTTTTCATGTTTTGCTGAACAGCATTGCTATTAGGGTCAGATCCATCCGGCGGACTGCTGGCAACCTGCACATGAAAGCCTATCAGTCAATAAATATACCCAATACACATGATAACCCATAGAACACTGTGATGAACTAGACTAGTAACACTAGTAACTTATCGGTATGATGCAGCTTGGACGGGCAAGTACGGCTTCCTCGTTCATTCCGATCTTTCTATTTAACACCACTACTTGTGACTGCTAGCCTATGTTGTCCCCTAATCTGACTTACACACTTACCCATACGTTCCAATTCTTCCTTACGATTTGAGCTTTTATTTCAGTTTTATTGTCCACCCATGTACATATATCTTGATTTGAGTCAATGGTCATAACTTAGCCTGCGGAGCAGAGTCTACTAGGGTTACCGCCGCAGCCGCTAGTGCGATTGCGTTCCTCTCCTTGACCTTGGCCGCTGTAAGAATGCAATTAGACTGTATTGCGACCAGAACGGAAATGGAGCATACTGAATATGACTTTCTGTCCTTCTTTCCACATTTCAGTGACAATGGTCTCACCGGGATATACGACCCCGGCAAATCTGGTACCGCATAGTATTTAGTCTATTCTATGGAAACAGTCTGTATTTAATTACTCACCGGACTTTGATGTCTTTGTAAGGCCCATAGGCTTTCAGGACATGCTTCCCGGCGATGCCCATTGAGCACAGGCCGTGGAGGATGGGCTGGTCAAATCCTCCGATGGCAGCGAATTCCGGAAGGATCTAAATACAGTGTTGTTCAGCGGGTTATACGTTTCAATGTAAAGGCGGCTCATTACATGGAGGGGGTTGTAATCTCCACTCAAACTGTGCCGGCGTTGGTGAGAGGCCAAGGAGGACTTAAAATAAGTAGACCTACCGGTACAGCGCCGCTTGCGACGTGCTTGTCTGCTCTTCGAGCACTGCATCGGGTGCGCGAGCCGGTGGCTTGTTGGCAGCGGAAGCAGCACCGCGTTCTGGAAATTAAACGCGTCTGCGACGTGAATTTCAAACGGGCATCGATATATAGAGTGAAGCACTGACCACTGCCTGCACGCTTTCCGCCAAAACCGCCAGCACCGCGAATGAACACAGTAGATTGATTTTCGAAGATGAGCTCGCCACTGTGCTTGTCCCGGGTCTCAATAATAGTGGTGACCGCAGCAGCTTTGCCCTTGTCAAGTACTTCAAGCACCCTGACAGGTCAGCGGTTCAGGACAGGTTTTCATGCAAATCAGGAACGTGTAGCGGACCTCGCCTCGCTCACAAGCTCTCCGGAAGTGGGTATTGGGCCTTTGATATTCAAGTACTGCTCTCCATGCAGGAGTTTGGCCTAGAATCAAAAGTCGATGAGATCTCGACTCAGTCGCTTTCGGAGAAATATTTGACAGACAGGGTTGAAATTAGGTAGCCAGTCGAGTGAAAGTCCAGCACTACACGCGAATTGGGGGATGACTCCAAAAGTGGGAAGGACCGAGAATTCGTCGTCACCCTCGAATGTCCACTTGAGCTCCTTCTCAGTGGCGCCGATCCCAAGGTTGTAGAGTATCACGTCCCGCTAAGTAGATTATCACGTCAGGGATAGATAGCGTCCATCTAGTCACAGAACCTCACCTCATTATAAGAATAAAGGACCGGCTCGGTGACCTCTTTCTTAGCATCTTTGACGAGTTGGGAGTCCTCGGGATCAGAGAAAGCGTTGGGATCTCTGAACGACATTTCAATTCACTGCGACTAGTCAAATGAATGTGTCTGTTTGGGGTACGAGGCAATACGGGCGGAGCAGGCTGCAAAGCATTTATGGGGTACACAATCACATGCTTCTTGTGCCACACAAGTTCACTTGATCGTCATCGGCAACATCGCACACGCGTGGCAAACAGGCGTCTACCCACGACATATTCAGGCACTTTCCTAGGCTAGGAATGTGATAAAATTACGGGATGTTATATATATGAAATACAATATAAGTATGCAAGGGAAGGGGTATTTTTCCAGAAGTAAACTACAATTTTGCCTTAACATCGTCAACCTTGTTGTCGAAGTTTTCAACGAGCTGTAAAGATAAGTTGGGTATAAGACAGAATCATTGCAGAGTTCGAGTGCTTACCTGTTGAATGGCCTCTTGAGTCGAGGCTGGGTGTGTTGCCCGACCATCATCTGAAAGAACATTTAGTACCCTTGTGTATAATTTGGAGCAGGTGATGTACCGAAGTCAGTGATTTTACTCCATTTTGCGAAGACATCTTCAACGGTGTAAGGTTTGTTTGTGGGGAAGCCATATCCACCAGAGCGCTGCCAGCGGGTCTGAGCAGCCCAGCCTCCCAGAATCTCAAACAAGCTTCCAGTGGTTGTCTCATTATCTGTCGGGGCAGCATAATTCGAACTTAGCGTACGCCATAACTTTTCAGGTATGCTTACCTTTGCTAGTGAGATATCCGACGATGGGAGCAATGAAATCAGGCTGTCGAAGAATATTAATGTTAAAGGCAATGAATATATCCGTAGTAGGGTGGGCTAACAAACCTTGAAAGCATCAACCATTTCCTGAGGCCAGACGGTGCTTGTCATAGCAGTTCCGGCAGACGGAGCAATAACATTGGCGAGGATGTTGTATTTCTTACCCTCAATAGCCAAGGTGCGGGTCAAACCAGTGATAGCTGCCTTGGCGGTTGAGTACTAATGAAATGAGAATAAGTCGCAGCACTTGATGTACATATCTAAAAACCTCACATTGGCCTGACCGAAATTTCCGTCTGATAAGAATACCAAATCAGCGTCAGACAACACAGGCAGAGTCAAGTTGTTACGCACATATGCCGACTTGCGAACAAGTGGTTACAATCCTTCCATACTTCTGCTTTTGGAACAAAGGCCAGACTGCATGAGCGACCTGCGGGCATTGGTTAATATTTCTGACTAGTTCAGCTCTCCGAATATTCACCTTGTAAGTCCCGCTAACACATAAAGAAGGTAAGTTCAACTGGGTGCGATGAAATTGTAAAAAGCACGTACCGGAGATGGACGGCAACGACAAGATCCCATTCTTGCTCAGTCATCGCCTGGAACGACTTATCACGGAGGATACCAGCATTGGCAATGAGAACGTGAACGCCGCCGAACTTCTCTACGGCAATTTGAACAATCTTCTCTCCCTCTTCCACGGAGCAAACAGCCGCAACAGCCTTGCCTCCAGCTAAATCCCCTTCATAAGCTTTCAATAACTTGAGAAACAGGGTGATACAGACCTTTAATGACTTCATCGACCACAGCGTTAGCTCCCTTTTCGCTAACATCGTTGACAACGACATTGGCGCCAAGTTTGCCGTACATTAGAGCGTACGCTCGTCCCAGTCCAGCACCAGCGCCAGTAATTATCACGGTCTGCCCATCGAAGCGGACCGCCGGTGAGGATTGCACGTTTGCGGGCAGTTTCTTGGCAGCCTCCAATTTGCCCTGTACACACGCGTCGTCAGATGTAAACTCGGATAAAGCGTTGAAACTAAGACATACAACAGAGTCAACATCAGTCACGGCGTTAGGGCTGAAAAATCGCTCAGAGGAAAAATTGGCTAGGAATGATGGTGGACGCACTAATACGGATTTGTGAAGTCGGTCAATTCGCCCCATTTTTGTTTCACCTGTAGAGACGTTAGTAATGGAACATGATCCGACGATTACCACTTACAGCTGATGGGGTGAAGCTGCTATCGGTTTTAAAGATGGCACCATTGCTTCTTTCCCATCGGAGTTCTGCAATGAAGCCAGCGCCGACCTCGAAGACCTTTCCTGAGGCGTCAGGGCCGTCGGGGTGGCAAAGGGCGGCGACGAAAGGCGCGACGTATTCGGGCTATATGTCAGGGTTAGCGCCAGTCGCGTCTGTATAAATTCATGTAGCATACGCTAAGGTTAGCCAACATCTCTGGCGGCATAACGGTCTCAGTCATGGCAGAGGCCGCCATCTAATGAAGTGTCAATCATAGCGAAGGTTTCATAGCGACAACGACATACTGGAGCAATAGCAGTCGACCTGATACCATATTTTGCGCCCTCGCGAGCAAGGGTCTTGGTGAATCCAATGAGGCCCATCTTCGCGGCGCTGTAATTGGCCTGACCAAAGTTACCTACGAGAATGTAAGATCTGGAATGAGAAACAAGTTGAAATCGCGTACCGTAGAGGCCAGCAGCACTAGCAGTGTTGATAACGCGACCAAACTTTTGCTTGCGGAAGAGTGGCCAAGCGGCCTTTGTGCAAGCGAATGCGCCCTTCAGATGAACCTCCGTGACTTGATCCCATTCCTTGTCAGACATGTTCTTGAAGCTGGCACAGATACTCAATATCTAGCCCCGGTAATGTCGCTAGGAACTCACCCCTTGTCCCTCAGGATGCCAGCATTGTTGATGAGGATAGTAACGGTTCCAAAGGCATCGACAGCTGACTTGATAACAGCAGCTCCATCGGACACCGATGAGGTGTTAGCGACGGCCTTGCCTCCAGCTGAAACGGTTTAGCGCTGAGCACTTTGGCATAAACGTATGGCTAGAAATCAACCAACCTGAGACAATCTCGTCTACCACCTTCTGTGCAGCAGCAGCGTTGAAGTCGTTGACGACGACATTTGCGCCTCGCGAAGCGAAGAGGAGTGAATAACTGAATCGCCGCGGGTGAATTGTTGTATGTTCTAGATCTGAACGATACGCACGTCTTGCCCAAGCCTCCTCCGGCTCCTGTGATCACAACTGTATGACCTTTGAATGACATGGATGTGGTTGTAAAAATGAGATTGCAGCGGACAGTTTCGTGTTGGGAGAGCAGTTGTTGGTAGCGGCTTATAGCCTGAGGCCGGTGTATCCAAGCATGTGAAATGCCGGGTATTGATCACTATAGTACTGCCACATGACGTCAAATTCTGTGTTACTCCCGCGGAAGGGCGGAAGGGGCGTTCTCAAATTCTTGCTGCAGTGTATTTCAAGATCATGATTCGTAATAAATATTCAGATGCGACTCGCGCGATACACAATACTATACAGAGAAGATGAAACTGTAGTCGTACTCTATTGTATCTTGCGCAGCATGAGAGTGTAGTAGGCCACAGGAGAAATGAGGGTGGCGACATATTCAAAGGGATGCGAGAGAAATAAGTTTTGGTGAGAACAAAACCAGTCGTAAAATATCGTTCAGATCAAAAAGATAGAGAGATATATTGAGAGAAAAGGTGGTCGTACAGAACAAGGAAAAAGAGACAGGAGAGAGACGGGAGGGGCGGAACTGTCGGGGGTGGATAACGATCGTAACGACAGGACGAAGTGTGAGCATAGGTTTCATGAAGACATGCGAAGGCATTAGGAGTGTGGTTGTTGCGGAGAGCGATTAGTCTGGAACGCTGGGGCTGACCGATGGTAGGCGAAAGGGGGCGGGCAAGTCAGCCACAGGAGGAAAAGAGGGAGGGATGTATGACGATAGCAAATAAAAAGCAAGCGACAGATGCGACATACAGAGGTTGTCCAGGTAGGAAATAAACAACGCGGTGTGCAGGTGCGAATGAACCAAAATGAAGAAAGAAAAATATCGGGATGGCTGAGAGAACATTGGGAGAGAGAGTGTGAGATGTGAAGGAGCGGAAGCGAGTGAGATGAGAGAAGAGTTATTTACTCTGCAAGCACCATCGGCTCTATCGCAGCGTCGGAATCGTTGGTGTGTCCTTTTGCCCATTCAATGGCAAAGACGGAAGCTTTCAGGAATTTTTTGTTTGCATATTTTTTGCATACGTATTGGCGATGGAAGTTTTCTTCGGTCAATTTCGACACCAGGAAACCATGCCCAGGAAGGAGATAGTCTTCTATGTAACCGGAGTGATAGATGAACGCCTCGTTCTGTACGGTGTAAATGTTACAAGTGAGTCACATGTTTCGAACACGGGAACAACACGCGGAGTACGCATGCCGAGGAAAATATAAAAACTTGACTCACCCAATCTCCACCTAGCATCCTCCTCGCCGTATACATCCCAACAGCAGCGACAAGACTTGGTTTCACTCTGAGAAAGCGATAGTCGAGTAAAGTTACTTCCGTCAGAAACTTGCTGAGTGTTCTCGTTTGGATATCGTAATCGTCGGCTTTGCTGATTTTCCGCATCCAGTTGTAAGGTGAGCAGTAGTGCGAAATGTGGAATTCAAGGGTTTGCAGCATTATGCGCTCTCCCTTGAGAATTTCATCCTTGGTGTATCCCTTTTCGGTTACGAAGACGAATTCATCGACGGAGGGCGCGATGATTTCTTCGTACTTAGCCGCGATGAACATTGCAGTCACACCAACGAGCTGAAGCTTCATCAAGGACACCACGCGTTTGGTAAGGAATCGATCAACGATATTCACGGCTATCCAAAGAGTTTCCGGGACCATATGGTATCGGAGGTGAACCTGCAACAACCAGTCGACAAGCGTTTGGCGCATTCCCCAGGAAAGCTCCGCTTGTCCTTTCATATAATCCGGATTTGGCATAACCTCTTCCTAAATCGCAAGATCAGTTGGAACATCGGCATCAGTATTCTTTAAACGAACCTCTAGGTCGCCCATATACTCGAAAATTTCTTCGGCATATTCAGAAACCATCGTCGTGTCGTACATGTCTACTTCATCGTCGAATCTCGACCGTATGGACTCGATCTCTTTATCATATCGCGTAGCGAGCTCGGTGGAAATGTCGGGCCAGATTCGAGGTTGCTTCTCAAACTGCACTTCTTCGTCGCCTGTTTCCGATGAGCTGTCTTCAACGCCGATCATAGCCTCAACCTCTTCTTCGTTGACTCGCAGAGCCTCTTCGACTTCGTCTAAAATATTTTCCTCGATGTCCATCTCACTTTGGGGGTCTTCCACTCTAATAGCAAGCTCTTCTTGGATCTGCTCTGCCACAGCAATTCTCGTGGATGCCCGTTTCAAAGGAGCAGCTACGCGGTTTCGCGATGGAAGAGTGCGGATTTCAGCATTGTTCGTGACGGCGGGTGCCAGCGCTGCCCGGCCAGGACCGAGGGGTACACGTTGGGCGAGGGTTGTAGAGTCTGAGCGACCGCGTTTCAGTCCTATCTCCTCTTTTTCCTTCCCCGTTGAAGGTTTGATTACCGTGTCCTGTTAAACATTCATGAACCCTTCAATAACGGAAGCAAAGCGGATAGTGCGTACTCTGCGGTTTACAGCAGCTATGGTGACTTCACTTAGTGCTTGACGCGTCGAGGTTGTCTTCAGTACATTTTCCTTCGCCGCAATGCGAATAGGGCCTGTAATGCCACTACTTGAAGGTTGACGAGCGTGCCGGCTCATCGCGTTCTCATCGACTTTGGCGCGTTGGGCAAGAATGCGTCGTTGTGGTAGCTAGATATCATAGTTAGGCTATGTCTTACAGAAAGAGGAGAGAATGTACGCGGGCGTGGTTGGTGGCCATGTTGGAAGTGAGTTAGGGAAACGTCGAGAGTGTTGACGGGTTGGTCGTGGAGCCGTGGTCGCTGATGGGTCTCGATTGGAACAGATTTATGGGGAGAAGAGCTGGACCCCGATTTTGGAGGGAAAAGAAAGAGAAAGAGAAGAAAGGATTTGAACGACGTCCGGTGGTCAGAGCAAAGTCAAGACTGAATCGTCAGCCTCAAACAGAACGGACAATTCCAACCATCTGGCACTTGAGCGCAACGATCACGTGTCTGCCATAACAAATGCCAAATCACACGACCGCGACGCGACGCGATTCAATGCTGATTTCCAACTGATTTCTCACGAATAATTCTCTCGACGAAGATTTCTCATACGCATTACATATAAGACGATACGATAACTGACAATCGAAGAACCTCCCGGGATACAACAAGCAATGACATCGCAAGCTAGGACTTTAAAACAGTATAATACTTAAGTTTAAATACCTGCCTGTTTGCACACAAAATCGATGTCAGGATAGTCTGGCATGACTCCGTCGTTGTTGAACTATCCATGACAGGTTCGACACAGGTGATATATGATATATTGGCCACTTTATGAACTTGATCGCCAGTGGTAAGGGGGATACATCCACCCTTGTATAGAATGTGTGCTGAGAGGATCGCTCCCAAGGGCCGTCTTCCTATAGCCAGACGTTGTGGCGATTATTTGCTGCCATTCATCGCCAACAAATGTCAGACGAAGGGACGGATGCTTTTGCGGAGATTGAGGATAAGATTGTGAGAGAGGGCGGCTGGTCACTATTCATCACCAGAAGCAAGAAAATGAGGTCCCGTCCCATGAACTTGCGCACGATAAGGTATTGGCTAGTCACTGCTGGCTCTCAAATGCAATGGAGGATCCTATCACATCGCACGGTGATACTTGGATTTTCGAAGATGTGATGCGATATGGCACTATCAACGTACGTTCTCAAGCTTGAACCGCTTGAACTTCTCCTTATCTTTCCAATTGAGCCTAATTGAAGGGTCCTCGACGTCCGCAGCACTGAGCTGTTGTTTCATCCCTAGGCCTGCACGGTTTTCACTTTGCTTGACTTCAAGGGGATCAATCAACGCGACACGATCACCGGAAGGATCAAGTGCCCCGAGGGCATTCCCAGGAGACCAGCCTTGCTGCATGAGAAGACGGTGGCCGATGTTGGTCGATGGAAGTGGAGCAGGGGGGGCCGAAACTACGGTCGTCACCGGCATATGCTCAATGTTTGCTGCAGTGGATACGGTTTGAGATGAAATAGACGGGTGTAAAGTTGGTAATCCGGGAGAATCTGGACGTGAGGATGGATACAAGAGGCGACGGCGTGCAGCCCTGTCGACATATTCAGACTGCTTCTCAACAGATACCGAGGAACTTGGGGTAGAAGACGTCGTTGTGGCGTCGTGACGGGTCAGGAGACTGCGTCTTAGCGTGTTCAAGGCTCTTTTGGGATTCCTGTCGACTTCCGATGTGCGCGAAGGACCGGGACCTATTTCAGCGACGTCTCTCGTGCGTTTCAGAGCACTCTTTCTGGAAGAGGGAAACAATGGAATTTCGCCCAGTACCGAAGTAGTGCAGTGTTGGCACGGCCTTTGGTCATCGTGTATATGCACGTCGAAAACAGTACCGCCTATCGTTAACTGGTCAGCGTGCCGCAATCGCCTGGGCAAGCTAGCGGCCCTCGCCTGGGAAAGTCGTGTGCCTGAGTCATTCGAATTAGCTGACACGGGTCCAGAGCGTATGTACGTTCCGTGCATAGAACCCATGTCCACCAAGTTCCATTCCTTGCGAGCACCATCCCAGAAAGCCGTGGCGTGAAACTTCGACACTTCCATTTCTTTGAGTCGTATGCGCGGAGTTGATGAACCTTCGGGTTGTACATCTCTGCCTATCTGCACCTCCGGGTAGGCATCTATAACAGCGACCCGCTGCTTCTTGGGAAGAATCGAAGACTGCAGAGCAAGGAGGCGGAAAACAGGCTGCCCTGATCTCAAAGTCTTTGAGAAATCGGGCGAACCTGTCTCGAGGGAAAGGGAGCTATTAATTGCATCGTCTCCAGGCCATTCGAGCTCCGAGCTGTAAGATTGGCCTGTAGCCGTGGTTTGCCCTTGCGCAAGGTGTGCTGCTTCTGAAGAATCCATTCTAAGTAGGTGGCGTCCTGCTGTTCTGTGATGACATATATCAGAAGAAAGGAGAATTTGAGGGGTGCCAATTGTACATCTTTTCAATCTGGTGAAGTCATGGGTATTGGCATCGGCTCGAGGCAGGAACAATGACGAAGAAAAGCATGCAAGCAATATAAATCGAGCTGCTGTTGGCGGTGTTGATAAAGTCTCGGAATTTGCCGACTCCTGATTTGCCGAGAACACCGCACCGTGGCACTCAACCAGAACTACATCTTGCCACGCAGTCAGCAGAAGCTCTCCCAGCCTCTGGGTTGCCTTGCAATTATCAAGTCCTGATTAGTTCACTTGAAACCTCTATTGCGGTTCTACGACGGCGCGTCATAGATACGGAGAACTCTCTTCAAGTCAAAGCTTTTGTTTTCAGGCCTTACAAACTTGCGACCAGCGCAAGACCAGCGGGCTGCACCATATCTACACGCCACCGCCCACGAGTTGGCGAAAACGTTTACGCTGCAGTTGATCTGACATTTCTCACAGTGTACATCTTTTTTAAATCTCCAAAATCATTATCATCGCTCGAGTTCTCCATCCAATCACGCTGCGAAAAGCTTTGGGGCCCGTTATCTCGTAAGTACAGCCATGAACGAGTATATCTATCACATTTCTAGATGAAAAATGATGTTTTACAGAATGGAACAATTTACTGAGGTCCCTAAATGAATTAACAATATATCTGGGTGAAGCAACTTACAGTGATTTTACAGGAACACGCTAAACGTCTTCTGGGAAAGGAGTGGATGGCGAAAACTGACGCAGGCACATCTACGCCATATCTTTTTGTTTGTTAATCACCTTCAAATCAGTCCGCTGAGCAGATGTTTACGTGCCATCCCCAGAAATATAGTTTTACTGCAATAGATCTATCATGTGTAATCATGGTCACTGACACCAAGAAGGTGTGGGCGGAAGGTACGAGCGTCCTGCCAAATAACGTTTGAAACGATTGACCGATTTACAAATCAAGTTGTGAACGAAAAGATATTGGCCCGCCGCTGGCGGGCATGTAATCCTAGGTCACCGGAGCTATTTGCCAATTCCGTGGACGAAGAAAGCTGGCGAGAAAAAATTCTTGACCTACTTTCCAAGGCCCATACTATAGGCGGAATCGGTGATCCGTCGTTCGAAGTAGTTGAATCTAAATATTCTGTTCGTCTGCCACCCATTCGTGACTTCAGTTTTGCTACTTATTGATTCTTTAATAGGACCTTTGTATTGAGCTAGAATGGGATACGTTCAAATGGAGATGGGAAGCAAACTTCCTAGGCTATTCACAATCCTCTGAGATAGTATCGAGGCACCTTGTCTTACCGCTCATTAGTCTCAATCATCTGACATTTTCAACGTCGGAAGTAATTGGGGATATGCAAGATGTAGATGTCGAAAAGGTAGGCCTTTCAAGGCACCAGAGGTGTGCACCGATCCTGACAAAGCTCCGGTGTATCCACAGACTTTGGATAAACTAGGCAGAACGGCCAGGCGAACAGTTGATACTCACATCAAGAATTCACTATCAAAGCCGCGGCTCGCGACTTGTATCAGTCGTATGACGGCACTGTTCAACTTTCTTCAAGATCTTCGTGAGTATTTGGTATCTTCCTATCTAATTATACTTATCCGGTGATGTTCAGCCCGTGTGACATCCATCTCTGAGAAGCCTCTCCTTGAGCTGGAAGAAGTTGAGGCCGAGACCACTGCTGTTACCCAATCAACTACTAAAACCAAAGGCAAATACGTCATTTCCCCTGTAAGTTCATATAGCTCTCCGATCAGGGATTTTTGTCATTGTGCTTCCCATGATATCTTAGAAGCCCTCTGTCGAACCCGCAGAGAAACAAAGCAGAATACCGCCTACTGTAGACCCCGATTCCGTTACTGAATCAGACTCTGACGAACCGGCAAGTAAATCTGGCATAGGATCCCGTGCTGCTACCGCCGGACCATCGGTGGCCGTACAATGCGCAACATTACAACATCCTGCCCGCCCTAATACGCCTCCACTGTCTCACCCCGCAGACGCCAAATTGTCATCTGATTCTGATTCTATTCAAAGACCAATCAAGAAGATAAAGAAATCCGTTCCAGATTCCAGCGATGACGATAGTGACAACGGGCCCAAAAAACTCGTGGCTTTGGGCGGTGGAACCAAGAGAGGTACCCGGCAGCCGGTCAAACGTGGGGGAAAACGTTTCTGAGGTACAATTGGAGAGACAATCTGGACGTTCAGTCTGGCCTCCACGAGACTTGTACGTAGGTTTAACACCCCTTGAGTAATCAACGGAATGGAAATTGGCATAAACTAATTTAATACGGACAGATAAGAGGAGACAAGAATTTCATGCTTAATATGATGTGCGTATGCTAGCTGTATGTCTGATTATTCGTCCTCTGTAGATTACAGGTTTGAATACAAAGTCGGCCGTGCCAGACATATGAAAGCTCCTACCTCGGCGAACATTAACGACGTATTCTCCTTTGCACCCGCCACACAATTGGTGAAACATGCTTTGGATTCGCCGCTCGTCCGTGAGGTTCTGAGGGGGTGTTAGAATTTGGCCATGATGCAGATATACCGCACATACCTTCGTACAACCACAGTTCGCAGCCTTATGTATGTGAGCGGAACTCGCGGCACAGTATTGATTACGGCAGTCGATTCTGTTACCCGAGTAGTAGGACTTCACAAAATGCTGAATAGTCGTATGAATTCAAGAGAAAAAGTAGTGAAGGATTAGAGGTAGTACTGACCCCGCAAGGGCGGTACCAGTCCCCGAATCTAAGTAGAGTGAACAAAAATTGACGGTGTAAATTAGCAGGTTTTTAAATTGCTGATATAGCCTGGGGTATAATCACACTTCGTCTCTGCACATAGCTGGTCTGTAAGGATGTCTGGTTTGCGGACGGGTTGATTGTTGGACAATAAAGTTGGATGGCAGAGAAGGGATGGAGGATGGGAACTCACCGGACATGGATGATCACCATAATATATAGGAAACCGAATGGGTGACTCAGACGACAGCACAGTCAGAGGGCGTTGAATGTCACAAGATGCAGAGATCTGTGCCCTGAGTTCTGCCTGGCGTCGTTGCGCTATCAATCAGGCCAAGTACCATCTGGGACGCATAGATCGATAAGTAATATGCCATTAAAATGTGCCGGTGATACACTCAGGTCACTCGGCACATTTTCTTGTAATGGACTGACACTAGACGGTCTCCACGGATAATTATGCCTTTTAGCCAGCTGTGATGATATTACTTGGGATGGTAAATATCAAGATCAAGATGACGCTGTGCGATTGGCTCTGAGTTGCCTTGTAAGGACAGCCATCAGTTCACAACGCGGGGCCATACTTGCCTATTCCGTATTGCTGAGGGTCCACGAATTGCAGTCTCCCCAAAGACAATGGCAGGTTCATGTGCCACAATACCGATGCTCTGATAATTTCTCATGCGAGTCTACATTTAGGAAATTTCTGTCTTCTGTTCGTAGGTCACCGGTTCACCTGCCATCTCCTGTCAACAATGCACGGCGGCTAGTGCCAGTCCCGCCATCGGTTTCTTGTCTTACGGCCTTTCCTGGCCAGAGCACACCATATTGTCCTTAAGATATACTCGGGGTACATGTCATTGCAGCCCTGTTTAATATAAACTACCTTGCCGTCGTCTTTGTACTAAACTAGAGTCTCGCAAGCTTACTTGTATTTGTAGCTGAGAGGGGGTGCGAGCTTCAGTAGCTTGTCTCCAGCCTTTAAGCTAGATAATAAGGGTCTTGAAAGATTACGCTTTCAACTATGTAAAATTAAATTATGGATATGCTTTCATAAACAGTTATCGTAAACAATAGAAATATGCGAGTTCGGTAATAAAACGATAGTGCGGCCTTTGGGAGCTACAGACTACCGAGAATACGCCTCTGGCAGACCGCTTGGTAGGTTTTATTTCTATTTAAGCTTTGAGAGACAGAACCAAACGGAGGCTTAATTATCGACGTCAATAATACACAATGTTCCGCAATGGGATTCAAATACGGTGCTCAGATCAGCGAACTATCGACTTTGAAACTGCTAGTTGCAGTCGGGGCGGATTTAATCAATTTACAACCGGTAGTCACAATGGACTCCTCAATCTGAGCTATTTTACCGCCCCATTCCCAAATTTGAACAAGATCTAGCCGCGACAATAAATATCGATCAAGTAGAGAAGCGAGCACATTGTGCCTAGTCAGGAGCTGAGTACTGAGTTCTGATATAGGTGGGACTCGGTGATTCTGGTGAAGCGAGTCAATGTCTTCTTGTATAAAGACCAGAAATACTGATAAGTAATCTGCGGCTCTATTAGACAAAATAAGTCTTGAGAACGGTGAACGCGCGAGCGAGCTGTTTCCTGGAGATTTCGGGCGCGCAGCGCTAAGTGGACTTCCGTCAGATATCCCAAATTGGAAATACGACTTCCCTCGCTAAGCGCTTCCGTCACATGCCATCATCGTCACATGTGACAAAACCTTGCATCGCTCGCCGACCGACCCCGACTCTGCCGCCGCGTTCGTTAATATCAATACGATGGAGAATTCGTCCAACGCGTTTGACCTTCTCGAGGTAAATCTCAGGGTCTAGACAGCTTCTACTTCGACTGATACTGCATTTAGTCGGCTCTAGACCAGGCTTTTTCAGTGCCACCGCCGCGTGAAGCCCTTCCTGCTGAGGTCGAGCCTGTTGCAGAAACCAGCGCGTCAAACGCTTCTCCTGAAGAGCCAGCGGAGCCAGTGGAAGCTTCTACCGATTCATTGGAAGATTCATGGAAAGTGCAATACGAAGCCCAGGTACAGAACTGGCGTTCTCAGTCTGCTGAAGCACGCGAAAAGGGCGAAAAAGAGCGTCTGAAATGGGAAGCCATCCGCGCCATTGAACGTGAGGAGGCGGCTAAGCGCAAAGCAGCCGGCATTGTCGAAGATCTTCCCTCAAATGTCTCGGGAACAAAATCTGAGATCTGGGACAGCGTCGAAGAGTTGAACATGACCACAGGTTCAACCAGCTTCACGGGGGCAGTTCGAACGGAAACATTTGGACAAGTACGTATACCTCTCTTATCGCGGCAAGAATTCAGAAAGGAGCATGTTCGCTAAACTGCGTCTTTTTTCAAGCCCACTCTCACAGTCCCAGACGAGAACCCTTCGACCGTACTTCCCAGGACGGATTCACAACTTGAAAACGAGTCGCAAAAATGGGAAGACGTGCCCTCAGTCGCATCATCTTACCCTTCGATGTCATTCCCAGAACATTCAGACTCGCCACCTTCGAAACCCCAAGCAGGTTCTCCACAGCCCCCCGTTTCAGTGACATTGGCTATTTTCGACTCCTCCCTTTCTCGACGGACTCGTCTGACAGCATTTTTCTCGTCTCTTGCTATCAATCTGTTTTTACCCTTCGTGAATGGCGTTATGCTTGGCTTCGGAGAGATATTCGCAAAAAATATTGTGCTGCAATGGTTTGGATGGAAGCCGATAGGCCCCGCTTCGACGGTCACGAATGTGGGACTCAGAGGAACTCGAGAGGAAAGGCAACGACAATTGAGATAGCTTACCCAACTCCCACAATGACATCTTACGCGACACATAATGCATATCTCAGTCATGACAATTACATATTTGATTTAAAAGTGGTATTATATGTCCACAAGTATTATAAATGTGCAGTGCGAATGGGGCGTATACTAGTAACATATAATTTATAATTTGACGTTCTTGGGCATGCCACGGATGGCCTGTCTGACTCCCAGATCTCCCAGAACATCCTCGGCTAAAACGGGGTGCTGTCAGTGATCATACAATATAATTGTGACTGGGGTCAACGAACCGCCTCCGAGAATCCTGACGAAACGAAGCAATCGGACATAAGATAATGCAAACCTAATAGGAAGTTTGAAGACTTACGCATCGAAAGGCACGGTACGGTGATACTGAAGTAACGATAGAAGTTAGCAAAGTGGCGTATCGCCAGTCAATATAGTTACAAACATGTTCTATAGCGCCGCCCATTCCTGTATTGGAGTGAGTAAATAGTCGCTTCGATTGGAAGACTCTCCTTACCGGTTCTTGTGATGCCACGGCCTCCAAAGATCTGAGAGCTTCCAGTCAGCGAACGAAAGGTCCCTCTGTCATTTCACAAACCTGAACAGCGTCGGTTGCTGTGAGCTGAGCCGACCGAGTGGCCTGCATCTTCAGAATACCTATAGGGCTGTCGGAGGAAATATTTAGGATACCACGTTATTATTTCGAGATAAGAATCGTCAATTACCCAGCGAGTTTGGATGCTTGTTCTTTGTAAGACTGAAACAAGCGGATGTGAGCCATCAGTCCGGTTATTGGAAATCAAAAGAAGTTGACCATGTTGTTCATCTGGTGGGTAAGATTCTCCAGCCAGTTTTGTACGCTTTCAACACGTGCGATCATAGCGGCGAGTTTGTTTCGAATAACCGCCTGGGAGTGAAGGGGCTTGCCGAATGCTTTCCGTTGGTTAGTCCACCTAGGAGAGGTGGTGATCAGGCACACCCGTAAATATATGGGACTTCGTCGCTTACTTGAGACACTCCTCGACGATCAGACGCTGACTGCGTGCAGATGAGCAGATCATGACCCAACGCTCATGGTTGAAATTGCTGTGCAGATATTTAGCTTGGAAAATGCTCACACCGCGATGTAGGCTTACCTGAGCATGACGAAGATTCCGGCGCCTTCAGGACCGAGAGTGTTCTCAACAGGCACTTTTACATTGTCGAAGGTAACGAAAGCTGTTCCAGCGGTGGGCGACTGCAAGATATATTAGGCTGCGATCTGAAGTATTGGTTGTTTTACAGACATAGCTAGTCTTGATGGACTTTGTTTCGACGCCTTCGCCACGTTCGACAAGGATGACAGTGAATCCGTCCTGAACAAAATCATTAGCAATCCATATTACTCACACTTTGCCAATAACACACCTCTGTTTTACACCCGACTGTGAAGCTGAGAATGGGTGGATCAACACTACTGAGAAGAAAAAGACAGCAGTGGTAATAACTGACTAATGGGCGAAGCTAGAAGTAACTGAATTAGAATGGTTTCCACTTTTGGCATGTAGTGGAACACTTACGTTCCGTTGGTAATCCATTTCTTTGTTCCGTTGATAATCCAGTGCTTGCCGTCTTCGGTCTTGTGAGCGTGTGTTTTCAGACCTCCAACATCACTTCCCGCAAAGGCCTCCGAGATGGCTAGGCAAATAGGCTTCTGGCCAGAGAGTACGTCTGGTACGACCTTCGCCTTGATTTCTGGGCTGCCGAAGTTCAACACAGGAGGGAGTCCAATAACAGAACCAGACATTAATCCTATACAGGCAAGCTGTCAGAGACGATTTGGTTGAGAGAACACTACTCACCGTCGCCATATCCGCGTCGTCCAGTGCGAGCGAACTCTTGCGTGATAATAAGCTGTTCATTAAGTCAGCCAAAATCACGTATCAAAGCTGAGACATTGACAAACCTCATGGAAGTAATCGAACTACAAAAACACATAAATAAGGATGCTGTCAAGGTTATTTTTTGAAAAGACCGACCTCTTCGGGTGTCACAATTCCACCCATCAGTTCGAGTCCTGAAAGATATAAGTATAGCTCATAGGGTGTAGGAATAGTTCAAGTTGGACAACCTTTGAGGTGCTTTCCGGGGCCCATACGCATAGCATGCAAATTCACTTTCCTGAAGAGAAGCAACGAGTTAATGTGAGCCAAAGGGCGGCAAGTTTTCACACATACGCCATTGCTTCGATGACTTCCTTGCTAGGTGGTTTCCCGTCTTCTTCACGAGCCTAATAAAAATTTAAAAGCGCGTATTGGCGCAATGACATGGATGGACGCACCAGTGCATCAGGAGTAACGACCTCGTCCATGAATTTGCGTACCACCTTCTGGAAGTTGCGATGACTCTTTGTACGAACGTTAAAATCAGTGTAACCAATGTTTTATCAGCCAATACGCACGTCTGTGTAGTAAGGATTGTGATATCCATCGACCAACCAAGTTGGCTCTGCATAAGGAACCTTGCTGATTTCTCCAACCACGCGGCCATGAATCACACTCTTCTCTCCTTCAATGACACCGATTTGAAGGCGGGCGAACTGGGGTTTCACTATCACGTCGTGCATGTGAAGGCCGTAGAATGCCTCAGTGGCATCTTGGCCGGCTGTACGCAAATTTTTCAGTGCTAGAAATGGCTAGGGGCGGCGTATGCACCGACCGATTTCATCGTCGAGAAGGACAGAGGCGCCGCCAGGGTGCATGTTCTTGAAGCGTGTTATGTCATAGACCTTAGCGTCTATGATGATCCACTACATTAGATGTGTCAGTAACCAATATAGAGCGAGTGTCCATGAAGGCCACATACAAGATCACCATCTTTGTTGTGCTAGAAACAATATCGAATGAGATCCTCGGCAATGACGTCTTCGAGATGGGTGTGTAACAAACCTTCTCAACCTCTTCGCGAGTAAAGTTTCTGATCTCCTTGGAAGTCATTGTAGATATGATGAAGGTTGGAAAGACGGGGCGACGGTGTAGTCTCGTCGCCGACCAGGAGTAGTTATCTTCGAGGCAGGAGCATGTGATTGTTGCTAATGGCCGCGTGCAAGACAAATCTTGACGGATCTATATAAGCTCCGCCTGCCCCGCCCCGCCAATCAACTTCCCCGCATTGCGGAAGTGGCTTGGTGTTTTCTGCTCTAAGTCAGACTGATTTTACATTCAAATAGTGTGATTTCTTGGATTGATCACAAAAAGTTTCAAAGTCTATGAGCCGGTTTTCTCTTTATTGTGAAATATGTAACTCTACACCTTGAGTGACGCGCGCTCAAGAAGCCCGGCTGTTGAAACCAAAATGTTATACGATCTGATGGGTTCTCAACAAGCTCTCAACAGAGCGTCAGCGAAAAATCATATGATAACGAGAGAGAGTCTGGGACAATCCATGGGTAATCAAATCAAGGAGAGAAGTCAATCCCATGTGTGTTATTGGCGTGTTTATCACATTTCCGAACGGCATATCCTTACTGGCTAAGAGAGATTTGCGGACTCTTCAAGTGGACCAAGGTCACTCTAAAACCCACAAGGCTGCAATATGGCTGACGATATAAGAATATTTGGTACATTCGATGTCAAGTCAAACCTTTGCGTTTACAGAGTGATAGTAATTCTAAATTCGCCCTCTACAAGCGAGCAGACTTGGGCATCTTCCTGAGCGCTTGTCGCACACCGAGGTCGGCTAGAATGTCTTCTGCTACAATGAGGATCAAGTCATTAGTCTACTACATACTGGGCTAAAGTTTGCCTTACCGCCCCCGCCGATGCTAATAGTCAATGTAATTAAGATGAGTGAAATATACATACATAAAAGGGAGCGACCTACGTATCTATGAGAAGTGTGCGGTGGAACTATGCATGTCGTTATCAGCTACAAGTTCCAAGAAAGAATAACTTCTTACGTGTTCTACAAATCTACCCATTCCGGATTTTGTCAACCCTCTTCCTCCAAATATCTAAACAATTTTCAGCTAGTATACTTACCAAAGAAAACGCCTACCGACCTGTACTGCATCCCTTGCCGTGTCTTGAGCAAAACGCGTGGTCTGCATTTTAAGTAATGCGATAGGTCTATGTTGGGAGACGAGGCATAGAAAGTTAAGGGACGAAATATCAGCACAAAAATATATAAATCGAACCCGGCTAAATGGGCTGCCTGTTGACTGTAATCCATGTTCTGCATTTGAAACATGATATTCTCAAGCCAGCTTTGACAACTTTCAGTGCGAGATATCATTGCCGCAAGTTTTGCTCGTATGACAGGCTGTGAGGCAAGAGGTTTACCAAAAACCTTACGCTGTGTGATATATCTGATAAGCAGTAAGCTACTTGAATTGAAGAGGAGGAAAAGACCTAGAATGACTCACCTCAAACATTCTTCTATGATGGCTCTCTGGCTTCCAATAGACCAGGCTATGACAACAAATCTGAGAATCATAACAACGATTGAGGAATTGGTTAGCTTAAACAAATATAAAACATACCTTTCGTGGTTGAAATTGCCTAAAATAACGTGTAGACCATCTTTCCCTGCACCTAGTTGATTTTCTAACGGAACAAATACGTTATCAAACTCGACAAACGCGGTTCCAGCACTGGATGAGTAGGAGGTATGAATTAATCTCGTTGACACCCCACCTTGCCGAGGAACGACAAGTGCGACAATCTTTCCGTCGTCCGTCCGGCAAGCGACAGTGAAATAGTGAGCAAAAGTCCCGTTTGTTATCCATTTCTATGGTGTGGACGATAATAAGTTATGCTTGAGGGTGTTTAGCAGTTAATCCCGTACCTTCCTAGAAGTAACTTCGTCAATGGGGGAAGAATAATTTGGATATGAACAAGGGACGACACATACGTTCCATTTACAATCCAGCCATTTTCTACCGGCCTTGCATGGCATCTGATCCCCGCAACATCGCTTCCAGCAAATGCCTCTGTGACTGCTAAGCATATGGATTTTTTTCCAGATAAAATATCCTCTACGATAGCATTTTTCAAGGTTTCGGTGCCAAAATTCAGGACAGGTGGAAGCCCTAGAACAAGTTATTTTCCAAGTCTGAATACCGTGGACTATGCATCATGCTATTATTGTCTCACCGATTGTAGTACCTGCTCCTAAACCGTCGTTGTATCCACGGGCGTGAGTTCTGGCGAGTTCTTGCCATATGATACATTCGTGGAACAGGTCAAACTGAAAGTGTCGGATCGGGCGCTGAGTACATATCCACTGAGATCCCTCACATGGCAAACTTACTTCTTCAGGTTTGACAATACCGCCCATCAGGATACGCCCTTCTAAATGTTTTCCTGGCCCGAGACGCATTCCGATGATGTTCATTTCGGCCAAAGCGGTTAGAACACTCTGAGATGGTGGTTTGCCACTTTCCTCGTGCACTTGTGCTTCCGGATACACTACTTCGCGCACGAATTTCCTCATTGCAAGTTGTAATTTCTTGTGGCTCTGTGCACATGTTTTTTTAGGATCCAACTCCTCGATGAACTATCTTGTGCTCACCTCTTTGTAATACGGAGAATGATACTGCAGGCCCATCGGTTCTCCATAAGGTACTTCACTTAAACTTTCTTGTCCATGAGACAGAATTTCCTTGGCTCCCTCAACTGAGCCTATAGCAAGACGGGAATACTGAGGTTTATGCAGGACTTCCTGACGATGAAGGCTGAAGAATGCTTCTGTTGCATCTTGACCGGCTGAAAAACAATGTCAGCGGCTCAGGCAATCTTTATGTATAATGAAGGGAAGTTCTATACCCGTACCATGTTCTAAGAGAGCAGAGTGACCTCCTGGATGAACCAAGCTAAACTTGGTAAGATCGTAAACAACTGAGTCCACAATGATCCACTGGAAGATGATGAGTTATTGTTCAGATTCCATCACTTGTTCGAGTCAATTACCAGATCATTTGCCGAGGAGTGCTGTCAATTATATAGTTCATCGTAGAGTGATTGTAGTTGGTGTGTGGTTCGCGGAAGATGGCATATGCATGAGCGTTCGAATTGTTTGCATGAAATCATGGGCCAAGATATTTTGACGTACCCTGGTGACTTCCTCTTTAGTAAATGTAGGTCGAGACATCGTGACCAAACAGAGTTAGTGTAGTGGAGCCTTCGGCGGGTCTTTCAATTTACTACCACTATCAAATTTTCTGCCCAGCTTGTCAGCAATTTATGCTGGTGAAACCTTCGTCGATTCGTGGGCGGGGTTAAATAGCAAATTGTGTCGACCTGAAGGAGATCCTGGGATATTCTGCGACTGTCACCGTAATAAGCAACTTCGGAATATTCGAGACCAATTCCAGGCGTTCGTCGCGAATATTCTGATAAAAGGCACGCAAAGAGAAGTCGCAATGGATTTATCTGCGTAAAAATTGCTTCGCGTCCCACAGCAACGGATATCGAGCGATTCCAACCCTTCAGCAAAGCTTATTAGTTCTCTCAAATGTCAAGCAAAATCTGATCTTGTTCGTATTTTCTTCTATAATGAGCTCTCACCTCGACGTAGCCACCGCCAACTTGTTCGCTATGGTCGGAGCAGAGATTCTACCGATGATACTGGCGTGCCACATGATATTTATGACGTTTGGGCGCTGATGGCCTCAGGTTATCAGATTAGAAAGTTGGCGCTCACATTGACAATTGAATTTATGCTAAGTTTGCTGAAATTTCATAGTGGCCATTTAGATGACAATATGTAGAAGAAATCCAGTGATCCTAATCTGCAATTTTAGCTGAACAATCCGCAGAACTTAGTCGCTGAGTAGCAAGTTATAAAGGCCGCTCGTGTGCGTCTATAAATACTTTACACCCGTATAAACGTCTGTGTTATTTTTAGAACGGCCGACTTCGATGGACTCTGGATTTCTTGAGAAATTTTATAGTTTCACTGCACAGGTAGATCTAAAAGGGATTGAAGAGGTATAGTGGTCTACTGATATTGGTCTAGTTAAATTTTTCAGAGAGCCGCTTTCATCTGTGGGTCCAATGAGTGCATTAAGTATATGCACAACTTGAAGGTCCGGCATATTCCATACTGTGAATCTTGTGCACGAGAAAGAAGGCTCAAACAAGCTTTAACAGGTATAAATGACCCGATAGTCATTAGACGGGATAGAGAATACAGCGATGATGAGTACTAATTGTAAAAGTAAGCAGGTGACTCCACAAAGAGGACATCATCGACACCAGCGACGCAGCGCCTCGCAAGAGGGACGAAAAACATGTTCCATGCAATACACCAGTATTTGCTTATAGGAAATCCTGTATCCTAAAAGAACATCTGGAACAAGGGTAAGTGGTATAGTTTCCTATAGCCGCTCCAGGTGGTCAAGGCCAGCTTAGTGTGGAGTTACATCGGGGAAGGGAAATGGGATCCAAGTGATCCTTGAAGAGAAGAAAGTGGTATCGAACTGGAGCGTAAAACTGCTGGGATATCAGACGGCGGAGGGCGAAGTGTAGGAGGGAGAATAAATAAGTGCGTGATACGGGTGGGGATAGAGCGGCGAATTTGAGGACGCCATGTGTGTAGGCTAGAGGGCTGGTAAAGACTGTATGTGGTGAGTGGGTGTGGGTGTGTGGAACCAGTGGTGGTGGACAACTAGAAATTTGACCAAGAGTGGAGCTCTCCTCGCTCGGTATGTCCAGGCGCGTTGATGTTGACAGTGATACCTAAACTGGTGCTGCGCACCGGTCTTTCTGCGCGGAGACCTTTGACAGGCTTAAGGAAACACCATGCGGGGACGACGCCTAGCTCGACATCCAGCTCGGTCGCCGGTGCGGACTTGAACAGGGACTTGGCAGTCTGCACAAGGGACCCGCCTTCGCGACCGACGACGCACCAGCCGTCATCAAACGACTGCACAATAGTCAGCTGCTCGCCCAGCTTGATGAGAATCTCGTCCGGAAGAACCGGGTCGAAGTCCTGGCGGACTTTGCGCGTCGCACCCATCGTAATGGAGGAGTTGAACGAGGAGGTTCCAGACATGACGGAGAAGCGGTTTTGGCTGTACGAACTCATGAACGAGTTGCGGAGGCCGGGCGCGCTGGGCTCGAGCATGGAGGTGCGCTGCGGGTCGGGGGCAAACGAGAAAGGCTTCGGCGAAAATGCGCGCGGGAAGGTGCCTGATTGGCGGTACGCTTCAGCAATCTCTGCTGCCGACTGGGCTTGCGCAAGGCGCGCTGGCTGGGGCAGCACGATGCTTGCATCGAGGTTGTCCCGGGAGAACCCATTGACCTGCGTTGGCGAGCGTCTAAAAATTGAATGATTAGCCCGTGTTTAATTTTAACCAGGACAAGTCGTCGAAAACATGGCTGGTATTTTAGCACTTGACTTACCGGAGGTTCGAACCTTTCTCATCTGAAGTACCATCCTCGCGGACGAGCCCCTTGACGGAGAGGAAAGCGGCGCCCATCTTTTCTTCACGCCTATTTCTGACGCGCTTGCGATAAGCACGTAGTCCTAGCCATACTGCGATACCAAGGCCAATAACCGCAGCGACGACGATACCAGCTATATAGACCGGGTTCGATATGGAGTCGGAGGAATTTGAAGAATCGGCATCAGCGCGAGCAAGGAAAGAGAAGGCAGGCATCTGAGAATGTTTTCGGTAGTTGAGGATGGACTGGGGTTGATATTGGAGGGCGCAGCGGCGTAAAAGAATGGCGCGGATCGAGGAACGAAAGAATGACGGGTCAGACGTGTAAGTCGTATATGGTGGTCCAAAGGAGGGGGCGGGTATAAACTGCACGTAACGCCACTACAGCCCTCGTGAGGAGAAGGAAAAGAGGAAGTTACACAAGTCGTGTATCGCCCACCTACCGTGGTGATAGAAGGGAATGAACCGAACTTTGCTCCCAGCTCTGGCATCCGCCCAAATCATTGCTCCAAGTTGCCCACCGATCGGCAATATGTCTGGCCTTAACAACATGTTGCTAAGTGGTGCTAAGTCCATCATGGGCTGATTAAAAATAGAGGTCCGGGTCGGTCTTGGCGCATTCAGAAAATTAAATATTTCCGACAGGTTTGCCCACCACGGATGGAGGAAAGTTGGAAACGCATGGAGGAGCACCCATCTGTGTCACTTGCATCACTTGTTGAGGAAATATGTTTTGACTCTTCGGGATTCATGTTGTCCGACTCCGGCCCAATGATCTTCATATCTTTCCTGGATAAGTATTATTTCCAATTCCTGCTTCGCATACTGTTCGCTGGAAGATATGTTTCAAAGGCTCATTCGGAGGCAATAAGTATATTTTTTGCAGACTTTCAAGATGTTTATCACCACTTATCATTAGGAAAATTCAGCCCAAGTCTCCAGAAGGAAATTGTTGCTATTTTAAATTTGAACGGATCACCGAGTAGCTACATTAAATAATAGGCGCGAGCAGTAAGGTATATGGCTTTGCATAAAATACGAAGATTCTTCATCCATAAATTGGCCATATATAAGTACAGAACGCGTGTATTAATTAAGTATATGCCCCACACGGGCCTCAATGCTTAAATTCATGTTTGATACTCAAAAGCATATCCTTCGTTGATTTCTTGGGCTTCCAACCAATCGCTCTCGCGCGGTCGGCGCGACACCGCGAATTGGAACCCAAGCTCGTGCCGTTGGGAAAATATTTCTGATATTCTTGTTCGGTGAAGGACGTGGGCGTTGCATCCTTTGCCTTCCCGTGCGCTAGCATTACCTTCCCGATTTCTTCCCCGACTGAGTACAGCGTATGCTCCCCGTTCTCGCAGAAGTAATAGCCCTCCGCGCCGTGCCCGAAGTGCGCGTTAGGCAGGGGCGTCCGTGGCCTGTGGCTATGTTCGTCGCTGGTGTGGGGAATGATGGAGTCAACGATAAGGATGTATAGCTCGGCGACTATTTTAAACGCTTCTGTTGGAATTCATTTACTACTGAATGGATAGGATTTACTCACCGTCATGGATATTGACATTTGGCCAGATGTTCTTTCCCTCGCCCACCATTCCCGCTCTTCCCCGCTCTTGGCTTACCGCGACTAGCGTCGGTATTTGCTGGGAGTGTTTATTCTGTAATCCTGTGTCGACCAGGGATCCCGAGGCGATGCCCCAGATAGTGCTGGGAAGGACGATATAGGTTTTGACATAGCCTAAATTCAGTGGGCAAGATCATCTTAATTGTGGGCGTGTATCAATTCAATTTGCACAGCAGGCTTGCCTTCCTTATCAGCGTTGGTCACCATTATGTCCACCGAGCGATGGGGCTGAGTGACGGGCAAAGATTCGATCTGCTTGATGTTGAGGTCTGAATAGATAACGTCTGTGGCGTGCATTCCTTGGGCATCATCGCTCAGAACACCTGGGGTTGATGAGCTCTAAAAATCAGAGCTGCATCATTCTAATAATTGTTCTGCGTACCTGTTCCAGACTAAAATTAAAGGAGCCAAAGGCAGTGACCTTTAGCGGTGGGGAAAGAAATAACGGAGTATCACGTACGGTGTGGATGAGCGAAGGCACCTTCCCCGTCTTCGCGTGCCGATCTTTCAAGCCTTGTAGAATCGCCTTCGCCGCGTCCTCGTCATCCGCGTCCGCCTACATGTGTACATAATCAGTAATTTCGAAGGTGCATCAGACACGCCAACCAAAATCTATGAGCGCGGAACTGACACAAGCAATGGCAAGGTCTGCGTCGGCGGCAAGCTCGCGGAGGAGCGCCAGGTCTGCGTTAGATCCGAGCACAGCCCGGATGCCCATCGACCGGAACAGCGACACCTGCTCGCTCTTGCGCACGAGTACGGTCACCCGGAACGTGTCCGATCGTGGATGCGAGAGCAGGCGGGTGAGCACGCTGCCGCCGATGTAGCCTGCGGAAGATCATCTTGAGTCAAGTGGCGACAGGAGCCTGCGAGTAGCGCATTCGCAGACGGTGCGGTGCGTACCAGTGGCGCCTGTGAGAAATACATGTGTAGTTATGGCTTGATGGATGTGCTGTGGCATTGTGGGCGAGGATCAAGCAGCTCTTGAGCTTGCATGCTGATCAGTAAGCCCGGTGACTTCGTGCGCAAGTAAGCGTCAACATGAATATTTTGAGAAAGGTGGAGTCGCGCATTGATATCTGCGACGGTGTCTCATTATAATTCTCGACGATATTTTGAGCTAGCCGTGCTTCTGGGCAGAAGTAGCCCGCATAAATCAGTTCACGGGACGTGCAGATGGGAAGAGGCTCAGCGAAAGTTGATCAGATAGATAGATCTACGCGAGTTTATAAATAACCACCCATGCTCGCTTGGCCTCCGTCATGTTTTTATCTATCCGCCCAAACGATCGATGTCCAGGTCCGTATGTATGGGCGCTGTTGGGCGTCTATGGGCGTGCCTCGACCGATTCAAAGAAGGAAATTTGGTCTTGTAATTGCTTGCAAGTCTTGTATCATCTCAGGATGTGCATCATGTCTGTCATTGTGCTTTAACAAGGCGTTATTAATACTCGTATAAGGATGTAATAGCAGATAATGGAGTACTGGTTCTAGCGCAAAGCTAGAATCACCGAGTAGTAGTTCTTTGTCTCCACAAATGCTCTTGTAACCATAGGTACATGGAGCGGATTTCATCAGCAATTGTGTACTGTAGACGCTCAAGCCGAAAGTATACGAGGATATCAGATGCAGGATGGTATTATTCAACCACTATGCATACACGAACCGCCGATACCATTTGTCTTGCGGCCTGGCATAGACGAAAGGCCACCTGAGTACAGTGGGCGCTTATTGTGGGTCGGCCGAAAGTCGAGGGCGCCAGCAATATGTTGCTACATTCCTGGGATTGTTGTAAGACGGCGCGTCGGTATTTGGGAGCTCCTTGCTAACGCCGTAGACTACAGAACAAATGGTCGAATAGAGAGATAATTGTATCCTCAGGCTCCGCGTGCAATGATTCATTACAATCATCTCAGCTCTAACCCCAGGAGTTTGCCCAAGTGACAGTATTGCAGATGCAATGACAGAAGCCCCAGTGTAAACAGATGGCGGACGATAGAGCAGCAGACGGTCGGGCACCGGGTGATTCGGCTTGAAGGAAAAAGTTGCCAGCGCGTGTTGTTGTTGCATTGGCGTGATATGATCGTCAATGAAAGTTTACCGTTCCGCGGATGTCGCGCAGGGCCCACCAGAGAATGAATAAGGCAGATATCAAATATCGTGAGTACGTTCTGCCGAAAAAGATTGTGTACCGCGCTGTTTCCAGGATTGAAATCTGCCGAGAAACAAGTGCCATCGGAAGTGAAGTCGAAGTGAAGTTGTGGGTGACATATCTTCGTGGATGAGTTTTTCCGCTCTGTGGCGGCCCAGGCAGCTGTGATGTGGCGAGAACGCAGATATCATGAAAGGCGATGTCGGTAAAAGTGGAGGAGGTGAAACGCGGGGTGCGTTACGAAACGTGGTCGCACGATGGTCACATGTGTGACAGGTAGTGTCTTCTTGGTAATTCGGGAGGGTTGTTGTTGACAACGAACGTCGTAGTTCTGCCCAACGGCGGGTTCGCTCTCTCCTCCTCGTCCGTCCCAGCTGCATGTTCTCCGCCTTCTAGCCAGTGCGTATTTTTGCCAAATGCACGGTTGCATAGCCTTGCTGACAGTGCTTCCGAATTCCATCACTCCTTCCATGCAACCCTGCCTCCTTGCGACATTTTAGTTCATCAGCTACTTTTCGCTCTTTACCATTCTTACATTCTTTACCTCCGATCACCCTCCTTCCTTCCTTCCACCATGGTCGCCCATCCTCGTCTTGCTCGCGTTGAAAAGAGGCAAACCGCTTCGATACCCACTGCTGCAGGTATCGATGGCACTGCTGTTGTGGGGACAGCAGTTGCTACCGATTCCACTTCTCTCGCTTTTGATGGCACTGTATCAGTCGTTTCAACTCAGACCGCTCCCCCTCTAGTGCCCGGAGGGTCTACCCCAACGGTCACTACGACATCCAGCACTACCGCTACTCCCACCACTTCGAGCGCAACTTCTAGCAGCACCATAGAGCCCGCTGCCGCGGCGTCAAAGACTATAGCGCTGAGCACAGTCGTTGGTACATGCGTCGGTGCCTTCATAGGCGCAAGCGCGCTCATTGTTTTCGGACTCTGGGTCTACCGGCGCTATTCTCGATCGCTCAAACAACGAACAAGGGGCCCTCTTGTTCATCCTCGCAATAAGGCTGCCGACCAACAGAGGCGCCAGTCGAAGCGCGAGCCTTGGAAGCAACTTGAGGATGATGACGGATCGGACAAGTGGGAGAAGGTGTACCAGACCAAGGAAACCCGCGAAGTCGACCAGGTTGCGCCTATGGAGAAGCTCACCATGTTCAAGAAGACCGCCAGCATCCGCACCGCATACACCCACACAGACATGACCTTCGACTACCCTCAGTCCTACGGCGAATTTGATCCCAAGCTTGCCGAGACGCTAACAACAGGAGCGGCGCCAGTCCCCGAGCCCAGACCATTTATGGGTCGAGAAGGGGCCACCGGTGCTCCACAATCCTGGGATTCGGACAACATGACCACCAAGTCGTTTTTGACCGTCCATACCCAAATGACAAGTGGTGCTATGTCTCCCACCCTGCATATGGCCATTCCCACCCCAACGCCCACAGCAACGCAAACCCATATATGGGAGTCCGCGGAGGTCGAACACGCAGAACAACAAGTTGACGACAATAGGCGAAGTACCCACAATCCATTCTTCAGCGCCCGGGATGTGGACCCGCGCCCGCGCTCCCGGTCGAACTCGGTGACTAAATCGCCAAAGGCGAAGGGCAAGGAGCGCATGCGTTATTCGGAAGACCCTTTCGATGATATAAACGAACCTATGCCCCCGCCGAAATTCATCTATCATCTAGCGACGTCGTCCTCGTCGTCAACAGACAGCAAAGAGAGCAAAGAGAAGGCTCTCCAGTCGCTCATTGCAGCGCTCGATATCTCAGAGGACGAAGCGCGCAGCCGCTTGCGCATCGCGTCGATGCAGCCCTCCTTCATCTCAGGTATTTCGGGCATTTCCTCGGGTAGCCCAGATGAGGAGGATGTGACTAAAGAGTTCCCGCTGCCCCCCTCACAAAGCGGTGGCTCGAGTCAGTTCCCTTAAACCCGCCACTGCGCTGTCCTCCGAGCAACCTAAGCCCAGCCCTTCCTTGCCACCTATACTCTAATCCGCAACCCTATTCTTCATTACTCCCCTACAACTCCCTACTTCACAGGACCCTTAACCCGTCATCATCTCACCTGCTTTATTATCTATTACGCTTTCCGAAGCTCCGTTCTAGTCTAATTCTCCAGGCTGGCTTGCCATACGTGACACCGGGAGCCTGACACGCTCCCCGTGCTGACCCGCTTTCGTCTCATCCCCTCCACTATTGCCACTGTCCGCTAGCTTCTCGCACGACACACATCGATGACACGATGATGGGCAAGGCCTGTACCTCTACTCCCTCGCCTCACGCAGTCGCTCACATATGCATGCCTATTCTTATTTGCTATTTTTTTTTTGCTTCGTCGCGCCTGGTTGCTCTCATGCGCTCCGCTGCGCGTTGTCGTATATTACCCTTGCCCCTGCGTGCGCTCCCCTTTACCGCTGCGCCGCGGTCTATCTATTCCTTCTTGCTTCCGTTTGCCACCTGTACAAGCGTTGCCAGCTGCAATTTTTTTTTGGCGGGAGCTTAAGCTGCCGCTAGCTGACGCGCGTAGTTATATCCCTTCCGCACCTGTCCTCTGATATTCTTCTTCAATGCAGCAAATGCACACACCCAATTGAAATTGTATCACGCTTGAGAGTCCCGCCCAGCAAAATGTCAAACATGATCATGAATGTACTATTGGTACGAGCCTACGAGGGCATTTTGGCGAGACGCAAATCCTCCCAGTGCCTTACTGATGCTACTGGCAGCAAGCCTATTCTTTTTTTCTCATATTGGAGTTCCCGGTGCGGATACATATCTGCTCTTGTTCGACATTACACGTCCGGCGCTAGCGAGACCTGACATACGGTTGTTCATATGTATCCCCAAGCTCCAAGGCGCTAGTTATACTTGAGCCGTTTCGCGTCCTCTAAGCTGCAAATTTGATTATTCTAGGCGAGCGCCGCTGTGATGTTTCGCGCCGATATCACCGACACTTGACGGGATCAAAGTCAGACACTGGCAGACAGCAGAGGTGGCAGCAGGCAAAAATAGAGTATCACGCTCGCCGCATCTTCCTTGCATGAGCTTTTGCGACTAGTGGGAGCTGGTGCGCGCAGAAGTCAAGTGCGTGCAGAGAGTCTGTTATCCTCTTTTGCAACATTCACTGGACTCGAGACTCAGAGGCGGGAGGGTGAGCGCGGCCGATGGAAACGTGCGCCATATGGCGCCTTCGCGCGCTGACGGGCGGAATGGATGATGCGAGCTGGTTCCCATCAGTGATGATATCAGCTTGTCCTCCAAATGTCCTCTGCAAAAAGGCATAACATCGAAGGTGTCGGATGTGTGGCACGCCGTCAGCCTGGAGTTTTATAGAAGCATGAGCGGTTTGCGAGAGTCAAGTGGTGGCCAGCCTTGGAATATGTATATACCGCCAGAAATCGTTCTTGAGACGTGCAGTTGACGTGGGTGTCGGGTTGGCGCCGCCATGAGGTGCACCCTGCCCGCTCCTGCCGGGATTTCACGGATAGACTGTTCAGAAGGCGAGCCCAGAGCAGGTCCAGAAATCCATAAAGCGGCGGCCAATATCGGGCAGTTACCGGTGTTTTCGCCGTGCGCTTCTGCCTTTCAGCACGATGCTGCCTGATGCTGCCTGTACTTGGCCAGCGCTGGCCCTGGGCCTCGCTGAGCGCGTCGATTGGGCAATGGGCGCTGTTGGACTGACCAGATGTACGTTAATGTCTTGGGCAGGGCGAATAGCATGCAACGCCGACTGCTGAGATTAATGAGCTCGCCGCGATTGAGTAACCCCGGACCAAGGGTAACATGCCCCCCGGTCCTGTCCATCAGGGTTTCCGAGAAACGCCTGGGCGCTAATTATACGCCTCTAGAGGCGAGTTAAATTGAGGCATAATTTCCAAGAAAGTACATAGCATCGGATTTTTGTGGCAGTGCACTTCAGTGGACATGTGAGCCTCATACTGTCAGACTTCAGTACTTCATCGTTGGGAGGCACACACCAGAAGAGAAATAGTTGACGAGAAGCGCCGCAGAGGATGAGAACGATAGATCGCGATGGGATACTTGTGAGATCGGCCTACACAATGTTTGCAGGCACGACATATAGACCATGCCCATAGAGCACAAAGCACGTCCACCGAAAATGCGACGCGAAGGGCTGGCAGGTTCAGAGGCGGTGACCGGTTATTGGCACACCGTGCCGCGAGATGAATGTAAATAGACGCCTGTGCCAGAGCAGAGTGACGTTGTCGTCATCGAAGCATATCGTTGCACTGCATCCTTGAGCATAGGTCAAGATTGGCGACCTCCGACAAAAAACTTCCGACGGAGGGTTGCTTAGGCTATACACCAAGCCACAAGTTCAGCTGAGCCCTGAGCGCTGGATTTCCGAAGAGAAAGGAGGTATCCCAATGGCAGTGTACGCATTTACCTCCCACCAGTTCATAGTGAGACCAGTGAGAGAGGATAGAGCTATCTGAGCACAGGTTGAAAGACGGGCCCGAGGCTGTATATGCATCCGGGGATTCGCAGATCGCTGGTCTTTTTTAAAAAGGGGATGGATGAACATGGTGGGAAATGTTGAGAAGGTAATATTTGCCTCCGCTTAGTAAGTGGACCCTCAGGCTGGTTATAACCGGATGGCTCGATCGCGATCATGGTGTGCCCCTGTACCCTCTTTCCTCCGGTCCCAAAGGCGGCCACGGCCACAGGCAGATAGTCCACAATATATATCGCCTCCACCTCTGGGTTTGTCTCCTATACACCCCAGGCCGGTGCGTGCTCCACCTTGATCGGAATACGACGCCAGATTAAGCTTGAACATTCCTTTTGTCCTCGACTACATCTACCGTGTGCAGATAACACATCGCCTGCCTCGCCCTTCCAGCTTCGCTGGTTCGACATTCTTGAAGACCTTCTGACTACTGCTATACCCCACGTCCCAGGATACCTATCGGCAACTTCAGCTCATTTCGGCAGCCTGATATTTACGCACCATGTCCAGTCAATATAACGGAGGCCACTGGAATCAGAATCAAATGAACTTCGCTCCTCTCCGCCTTGAAGAGGAGTATCAATTCAACCCCATGTCTGTGTCGGGAAACGATCATCACCAGCAGCTTCTCGATGGGCAGCCATCGTACGGATCCGAAGCTTATCAGTACTCTCAGCAGCAACTGCCTTCAAATTCCACTCTCCATAACGCATATACCCCGTCAGTTAACAACCAACAGAACCATCCTCTCACGGTACCCTCACAGCACCTTCAGGCCAGTGTCAATCCAGGGTATGCTCACAATGTTTATGCCCAGCAGCAACGCGTGCCTCCAGTGGTAGAAGGAGGGATACCTTATCGCAGCAATCCCGCGGCCTTCAATCTGCCTGCACCCGTACAAGGAATCGAAGCCTCTCGCGCCCACCAAGCAACCCTCACACCGACCACATTCACTCAAGCACTTCCCCACGAAGGCTTTCCTCGAGCTTCCGCTCCTACCTATCAGCAGCAGGAAGATTATTACGAAAGCCCTCCAGAAGCACCTTCTTCGGGGAAAAGACCTCGTTTCCAGTTTAACGAGCAGGATGATCAAGAAGGTGATATCACCCAAGAACAAAAAGACGCCAACAAGTCCAAATTGTGGGCTATATCTCTTTACCGTTGATTGGCACTATACTGATTAGCTTTAGATCTCGCGCTTGTGCTCGGTGTAAAACTCTCAAAGTCCGTTGCGAAGCAAAGACTGAGACAGAACCATGCAAACGCTGCTTCAACGGTGGGCACGAGTGCGTGATCCCTGGAAGAAAGATTCGGCGCACACCTCCGTGAGAGACATCCCATCTGATAATTGAGCTGCGTACTGACGGCCGTGTCTATTCCAGGAAACGCGAGTACCTTCTGAGCCAGATACAGAGCCAAGCCGCTGAAATCGAGAGATTAATGCAAGAGCTGGAAAAGGTGTCGTCAGCCTCGGCCTCGGCCAGCCCACAGGTCAAATCGATGGCGCAGCTCACGTCACCGATCTTGTCACCGTCCACCACTCCAGCGAATGCATATTTCGCGGAGCTTCATGCCGCCGACGTCGACGACACTAGCTACAGCTATGCCGGTGGCGCAAACGGCAATAATGCGCTCCTGAACAAAGCCGTGGAGGATTGGATCGCGAAAGCGCGCGAGAGCTTGCACGAGTTCGGCACCTTCATCGGCATCGGCGGCGCGGGGATGCCAAAGAGTTATCTTGTCGAGGACTCAGATTCGGAAGACGACGACGAGTTTGTCGACGTCCAAGAGGAGCTCGACGAAGGGCAGTTAGGCAGTGCCGAAGACCGATATGCACTTGCTGTGCAGGATCCCAACGGTGAAGGCACCACGTACCGCGAGGGTACTGCACCTCCGCAACAACATCTCCGCCACCAATCGTCGAGCTCTAGCATTGGAACGGTTGGAACAGAAATGACAGGTGTTACTACCGGCACGAGCGGTACCGCTGGGACGAATGCCCTCCCTCGCTCCAAAAAAGGCAACGAGACCTTCGCGAGGCCGGCCAACCTACCAGTAGAGGCCTCGCCGTTTGGATTGTTTGGAAATCTCAGTTTGAAGGCGGGCCCTAAGAGTAGAGCAGGCAGCGCCGAGCCGGAAGATCATGACGGCTCTGGAATTGCGAACGACAATTTCTTCAAATCAAGTGAGTATCGTCTATCAGCTGCGCTGTCACATTCTCATCAGGTTACAGCTCCGGCGCCTAATGCTTTGGGCCGTAGACTGGAAAGTGCACAACACCAAGCGCCCACCATTCTTACCCGTGGTATCATATCCCCAGTAGAGGCTGAGAAGTTATTTAAAATGTAAGCCGGATCCTATCTGAATAGGGTATTTGCTAATTGGTATATTCCAGCTTCTTTGACAATATGAACCTTTCAGTCTCGTTGCTGGACCCCGTTCTATACACAGCTCAGCGCACATTCTACCGCAGCCCATTTCTTTTCACAGTCAGTGAGTACATGTGTTGGATTATCAAAATCTTTGCAACGTTTGACTAATTTTTCAAATTAAATAGTCTGTGCTATTGCTTCCAGGTTTTACGCCGAGCGTTCAGACCTCTATGCTAAGGCTATGCACCATGCCCAGCTCGCAGCTGGAAATGCCCTGATAAGCGGAAACAAGAACGTCGAGATGTGCCAGGCTTACATTCTACTGTCCTTGTATCCCGTTCCAGCGAGGAAATGGGAAGATCAACGCAGCTGGTTGTACTTGGGTCTTGCCATCCGGTCTGTTTACTTTCTTTACCCATCGACGGGATGACTAAATTTGCTTAGAACTGCGACGGACTTGAACTTGCATCTTCCAACGACGGCTAAGCCTCTCAACGAGAACCATGCGCGCGAGATGCTCAATCGCACACGAGTGTGGCTCAACTGCTTGAATCTCGATCGCTCAACCGGATCACAATACGGAAAGCCGCCCATTATCAGCTCTGCGGACTACATTTCCAACCATTCCCAGAGCTGGTGGGAGAGCTCGCAATACAACATGACCAACTTCGACATCCACATCTGTGCATACCACGCAGAGCTGAAACTGATGTCTGCGTTCGTTGCGAAGATTAACAGCAACCCGGACCACCCCACGGGCTTGAACAAGGTATGTCCATTTATCTGCCAATGCGAGCTCCACCTTCAGTTTCGCTGAGCTTTTCCTTCCCGAACAGAATGTCGACTTCGAGCGCATTGCCACAGAAACCGATGACGAGCTCAAAGTTCTCATGGACCATTGGTTCTCGAAGATTGTAAAAACAGACTTGACTGATCCGCAGAACTGTTTCCGAACGGGTTTATTGCGGTTGGCCTATAGCTATTCGCGATTGGTGGCCCTTTCGTACGGCTTCCAGCATGCATTTGGCAAGAACGACGATGTCGACGAAAACCCATTCTTGATGCGGGTACGTAGGCCGGTATAAATCGCTTGATCACTTGATCCATGCTTGTACTTCATTTCCAGTGCTTGAAAGCAGCCTCTGATGTAGTGGATGCAGTCGTTCACGATATTTGTCGTCCTGAACAATGTAGGTGAACTTGATTATTTTCAAAACGATCGTGCTGAATATTGCTGTGTCAGTGCACTTCTTCCGGCATGGGCCAGAAGCGCAGAGCGTCTTCGTCACCTTTGCTTCTGCATTCTTAGTAAAGGTAGGTTTCTCTGCCTCAATATTACAACATGTACTAATAATTGCTCAGCTTCTGCAACCAAGATTCGCGAGCTACCTCACACAAGAGACACGGGTAGAAATACGCTCTCTTGTACAAAAGGTCATTGATCTTCTGGGATCCCCCGCAGTGGCGATTGACGACCGCCACGGACCTAAACTGTACTCCCGTTTCCTGGAAAAATTGATGGCAAGGCCAATGGCCAGGTTGGATCCATTGTCCCCAGCGTCAGCCAACAACTCGGCCTTACCTCGCCAACGGCGGCCCCCTCCAAGGACCTCTACAACAAGTACCCCTGAGCCCACGTCGGCCTCCTTCGGACAGCCCGTCTACAATCACCCTTCGCCTTCGACAAGCAATTCGCTCTCGCCGCCGCCCACCGAAGCCGCATTGTCGTTCGAGAGCTTCGCGCCCAATGGACCGACCGATCCATTTGCGATTGAGACCGCCGCGACACATGCGGCGAACAATGTCGACGGGCCGACCGTCGACAGCCTGATGACGGGAAATTTCTTCTCGCCTCCCCTGCCGTTTGACGACGCTATCGTGCAGAGCATGCAGTCTCTCACAGATCCCAGTGGCTGGCAAGATATCTCACTGCCGGGTAAGTGCTCTTGAATTTCATATGGAGGGCTGTAACTGATGCAACTGCTTGTTTTGAAGGCTTTGACTGGATGGCACAATTCCAGCGGAACCTTGGTCTTGACATAAACGAAATGAATAGTATGGATTATCTGACAGGGCCGTCAAATGGCAGTTAATGCGCCTTCGTTTCTTGATTGTTCTGGCAAGAACCCTTCTATGCCGCCTCATTCCCCCCTCATCTATGTATCTAAAATCTTGGTCTCCATATTCCTTTATATCTCTCACTCTGTCGCCGTGTTTTCTGCGCTTTTATGATATATGCGTCCTTCATGCGTTCTCAATCAGCTCCATGTTGGAGGTGGCTTGTAAATGTAACACTAGAACAATAAATGCTTTTAATCTTCGTTCGTCACTCTCGTTCCAATCAACATATTCCCTTTTATACATAGATGGTGCAATACTATCAGTTACATTAATTAAGCAGCGCAATCGGCTGGCTGCTCTTATAGCTTTACATCTTTTGGCATTGCCCTCAGTGCTTGACGAACTCCGAGATCAGCAAGAACGTCTTCGGCTCCACCAAGCAACGAGTCAAAAGGGATGGTACGATGATACTATGAAGCCACGTTAGAGTCGTTTTACCAACAGACAGAGAGAAAGAAAGGAAGACTGACATGTTCAATGAATTTGCCCATCCCAGTCTGCGTAATTCCACGTCCACCAAAAATTTGAACTGCATCGCGCGCTGTGTCTTGACCACAAGCCGTGGAGTAACTTTTCAGGAGAGCAATTTGTCTGCGAAAAGATATGCGCAATCAGTAAATACTGACAAAATCCATGTCGATGAATGGCTACCCAGCGAGTTTTCCAGCTTGCTGTTTGTAAGACTAAGAACATTGGGATACTTGTCAGAACACATTATTTTGTTTAGCACATATGAGAAAACACTGACCATATTACACATCTGATAGGTGATGTTTTCTAGCCAGGCTTGAACACCTGGGATGAAATGAGCAAACATAATGGTTGCATAAATTGGTGACTAACTCTCTGCTCTTTCTATCATCGCAGCAAGTTTGGCCCGGATGACGGCCTGTGAATGCAAAGGTTTTCCAAAGACTTTCCTCTGGGTCGTCCACCTGAGGAAGAATTAAAAAGATATGTTATGAAGAATTGATCAGCCTACTTCAAACACTCTTCAACTAGGGTGTATATGGGCATGTGATTCATATGTAAACTAAGTTCGAAAGACGTACTGATTCCCCTCTGACTTCTAGCCGACGAACAGCACATCACCCACCGTTCGTGGTTGAAATTACTATGGAAAAGATTAATACCGTACACAGGCAACTCCGTACATCGACATTACCTGAGCATGACAAATATGCCGCCACCGTCTTCTCCAAGAGTGTTTCCGATAGGGACCCGAACATTGTCGAAGGTGATATAAGCCGTACCCGCTGTACTCGAATAGCTTGTCTTGATGGGCTTCGTTTCAACGCCAGGTCCGCGTTCGACAAGGATGACAGTGAAGCCGTCCTCTGTCCTGCAGCCAACAGTGAAATAATCGGCGAAGCTGGGAAAGTTGTCATCAATATGCTACAAATCTGTGACCGAGACTCTATATCAGAGCGGTCTTACGTCCCATTCGTGATCCATTTCTTGGTGCCTAGTGAAAAGTCAATGATGGCGTATGGAAGAATGCTAGTGACGTTCTATCTGCATACCGTTGATTATCCACTCCGTCCCGTCTTCAGATTTGACAGCTGTCGTCTGCAAGCCCATTACATCGCTTCCCGCATGAGCCTCAGATATGGCCAAGCAAATGAATTTTCTGCCTTCCAGTACTTCGGGGATTACTTTTGCTTTGACTTCGTCGCTTCCAAAATTCAGCACTGGCGGTAGACCTATAACCTTACCACCAAGAAGGCCTATGTTATGCGTGAGTAAACGCCGTGATCTAGATAGAACTATTACTTGCCGTCGCCATAGCCTCGAAGACTTGAGCGAGCAAATTCTTGCGTGATAATCAACTATAAAAGTAACAACACGTACAGTTTGTACAGTATCTCAGATGGAGAAGAAATAATCTACGTACCTCATGAAAATAATCAAACTCTTCGGGTCTGACCAGGCCATTCATTAATTTGCGCCCTTGTAGATGTTTTCCCGGCCCCATACGCATAGCATGCATATTGAGCTGGCTACACGAATAATGGTTAAATACGAATTTCCGACATCCGAGGAAAAATAAGATACCTCATTTTGTCTATAACACTTTGCGACGGTCGTTTGCCATCTGCTTCGCGGTCGAGGGCGTCGGAGTACACCACTTCATCAAAAAACAACCGAACAGCTTTTTGGAAAGCTCGGTGGCCCTAATGAACGGAGGTTTATAGTTTCCTGACGGAATGAAGGCGTGCTTCACACCTCGGTATAATAAGGGCTGTGATATCCAGCAGAAAGCCAAGTTGGCTCTCCATATGGGACGCGACTGAGCTCTCCTGCAACACGGCCATGAAGATATGGCGCTTCTCCCTCAACAATACCTATTTTCAGCCGTTGATACTGAGGCCTTGCTAGAACTTCGTATCGATGTAGACCGAAGAATGCTTCGGTTGCGTCTTGGCCAGCTGACCCACGAAATATTTTAGGACTGAACAGAAATATTTTCCGTGTGTCACAAACCAATTTCTGGGTCCAGTAGCACCGACAGCCCTCCCGGGTGCATTGCTTTGAATTTTGTGAGGTCATAGACTGTCGAATCGACGACGACCCACTGGAAGATCCGTGTCAATCTTTAGCTGCTATGTAGTTATGTACTACCCAAAGTGCGTACCAAGTCGTCTGCTGTATTGTGCTTGAAGGGAAAGGCGCGTTATATTGGGTGCAGCACGGATATTAGGTGCGCAGATTGCGCACCTTCTCAACTTCATTTCTTGGAATTTGTTTGAGCTGTACCGAAGTCATGTTAGAAACAGAACAGACGTTACGAGAGACAGAGGTTGCGGTAGAATCGGTCTACGGTGAATAAATAACACTTGGGGAAGCTGCTTGTTTCATGTGATACCTTGCACAAGGTTTGCACAAGGTGACAAGCTCCAGTTTCTGTTGGGTGCCCCAGAGATGGCAGAACGCGTACACGCTCAAAGAATTACTCTGGCCACGTGGATGCCCCGCTCCAAAAATACATCCCCAAGTATTCCCCGCTTGCCGGAACGATTAATGCAGCTGCAAGACCGAGGTCCGAGTCCGCCAAAACTTACTTATGCATAATAATTCTCGATAAAGTACTCTTAGAGTCTTTACATCTTTGAACGTGGTAGTAAATTTCGGCCAAACACGCCTTCTTTTTGAAGCAGCTTCACGCGATCAGCTGCATCGAGACCATATTCCTGCAACACTTCTCTCATGTGAGTGCCTGGCTTGATGAGGAGGTTTTTAGAGTCGACGGGTTCGGGAAGGTTTGCTTGCGCCGAAAGCCGTGGATGTGGCACAGGAATAGCATTTGTTTGTTTTGCCGCTTCCCGCGGTGTGAGGACCGGGACGGCGCATGCATCCGTACCTGTCACATCAGCGAATGAGAATATGAGAACCCGGCGCAAACGAGCGTAAAATGCAGGACGCGCACCATAGTAAAGATCTGACCAGAAGTCTCGGGGATGCGTCAAAAACCCCTTCGTTAAATACTGTGCTAACCGAGGCCACTCTTCCGTCTGAAATTGCGTTGATGGGTCGGGCATCCAGTCGCTGAATGGATCGAAGTCTTCGGGCAGGGCCTTGGTGAACCTTTCGATAAATTCCTTGAAAAACTGAGGTTCTAAACAACCAACGGATATCCAGCCTCCGTCCTGACATGTGTAAGTATCGTAAAAAGGTGCCCCGCCATCAAGAAGGTTTGTCCCTCTCGGGCCTCCAAGAAGACCAGATTCAAGATATGTTTGAATCAGAGGAAATGAGGCGAGATAGCGTGTTCCCGAGACCTGCAAATTGATGAGATGTGATAAGCGTAAAAAAGATTGACTGCTACCATATCAGCGTTGACAACTTGCCCTCGTCCGGTCGTCCCTCTTTCAATTAGAGCGAGTAATATACCCGTGGCACACATTAGGCCGCCACCACCAAAATCTGCCACCACGTTGAGAGGGAAGCTTGGCTTATTTGCGCCGGGAAACATCTATTTTAAATATCATTAGACGTGGAGCCGTACCTCAAAAAACAGACCACTCACGGCTAGCATGCCACTGAGAGCAAGATAATTTATATCATGACCTACGAATGTAGACTTCATGAATATGCGCATACATATGAATAATATCAAACATACCGGCCATGTCTTTATGAGGTCCTGTTTAATTAATACGCGACGGTCAGGACGAGAACTTAGTCGAAGTCAAGCGTTAAAACCGACCTGTTCTTGGAAAGCTAAAGTAGATGTTAAGTATTGTAACTGTAGAAGTCATTTGAGAGATACAGAAGAATATTTACCCAACAATTCTTGCATAAATTAATTTTTCGTTGAGGCCCTTCTTTTGGCCGTCGCCAAAGAATAACTCAGGTCCGAGCCCCAATCGTTCTAACACGCCTGGCCTGAATGGATCGATGACAATATCTGCTATAGAGATCATCTCTTCCAGCAGTTTGCGGCCAGACTCTAGCTTTGAATCGATGACGATAGAGCGCTTTCCGCGACAAAGAATATCGCTAGAAGTAGCAGAAGGACGATCAACCCGAGTCACAGAAGCTCCATTGTCCGCCAGTATCATGCCGGCAAAGGGGCCTGGAGCTAGACCGGCAAACTTGCGATGTATGCCATCTCAATGCATGAAACGAGTTGAGAAAGACTGCAGACAGACCTCGATGACCTTCAATCCCGACAGAGCCATTAAGGCGAAGAATGAATCAACGATAACGAATAACCGCATGCATTTTCACCCCACAACGGTTATTTCAAGCCCGATAGAAATGTTGGGTTCTATTTGAACACTTTGTTGGACGCATGACCTGTGAATAATTCATCAGGGCAGTCAGGAGATGTGGCAGCTTACCTCTGTCGACTGACTGCATCCTTTTCAGCAGTCCCTTTCAGCTTGAAGCATGAGGAACTGCGGGAACGTCATAGCCGTCCAGGGCAGGCCGAGTAGCGTTCAGCCCGCCGCTGAGCGCGAGTGATAAATTTGCGTCATGTTACGATCATGACAGTATGAATTAGATCTCAGGAGAAAGGTCTTTGATGAAGATTCGATGAAGGAAGTGCCAGTGTGAACAGCACTGAAGAACGTCGGAATATTCCTGCACGCCGCCCCGGACCGCATTGGTCCCAACTCCGACCCCCTGAAGAGCTTGCGGCAATCTTCTTCGTTGCTTCTTCGCGTCATTGGACTTGGGTCGCCTGCTCTCCGGTTCTATTTTTCCGCACTGCCAAAGAATGTCCTGACCAGATGCTCCATATGTTTTCGACTTCAATCCAAATGGTAGTTCTTATTGGAACAAACGCACGGCCCGAGGAACTCGAGCACACGGAACGAGAAGTTCGTTGGTAATGTATTAAAGACAGACTGTCGTGCATAGCGATGTCGGCCAGCTATCAAAATGCGTCTTCTTGGATCTCATGCCCGTTCATGGGCTATGTTCTCGCTATGTTGTCTCCCTTCGAGTTTGATTGCTGCGAACATGGCTTCCCTCAAACTAAAAGGGCCTCCTACTCTTCCCCTCGACGCATCCCCACCGTTAAACCCTTCCCTTGCAAGCTTCAGTATCGAAACTGCATTTTTCGAAGAATTCTTTGGCAACAAGAGCTTTCCTAACCAACTCTCTCTCAACCTCCTTCAGAATCTAAAAGATCGAACAGGCGTACCCGCAGAGATCAGAATTGGTGGCATTACGGCTGATTCAACGCGTTGGGACCCTGCTCAAGATGTCGCATTATTCAATTTCATTGATAGTAGTGGCGCCTTGCATAATACAACGCTTGGTCCTGCGTTCTGGCAGTCTGTGGGTCTGCTACCAGAAGGCACGAAGATCACATTGACTTTGGTAGGTACCTAATATCGCATTAAGAACGTTTCTCCAAATTCCTGACCCAATTATGTGTTTCAGAATTTAGAAAGTCTGAGCTATGAAGGGGCGTTGAGTATGGCCAAGGCCGCAGTCGAAGGACTTATTCCTGGTCAACTGTCGGCTTTTGAACGTACGTCACACATTAGTTCTATGATAAGGTTTATATGAACGCGGCAGAACGCCTTTCTCGTACAGTTGGAAATGAGCCTGATCAGTATCCAATCTCTTTCACTCCCCAGACTTACGTTGAAACTTGGGAGGTACATGTTAGAAATATTTCAGAATGCATAGATCATTTACATTCGTATAGCCCTGGGCCCATAACATCTCTCTTGCTTTAGGTCTTAGAAAATCTACATTCCGAGTTGCTGCAACCGCGATTGATCCACTCTGGCCCTACAATGCACCTGGCGCATCGGCCCAACTTGATTGCGTTAGTGCTCTCGCAGCAGGGGCGAACAAAGACCATGTAGTGAACTCCTGTAGTGAACACACTTATCAATATAGTGTGAGTCCCATGGTCGGAATTCTTCTGTCACAAGTAATTACACCTTCCTTCAGGTTTGCGACCCAGTTCGCACCGCAGTCGCCACTCTACCCAACCTAGTGGGCTTATTCCTCTGACTGAAATCGCCAAATAATTATATGCTCACGGTGCTTGCTTTCAAAGGTCAATCATACTCGTTTGGCTGAGTATGTCAAATTTTCATGTGCAGCTACCCAATAGTTGAAATTGGGTATTTTAGGTATCTCGATCTGTGGCAGCCACGAATATCGTCCGTTAGGCAGCAGCTAGGCGAAGACTCATTTAACATAGGTCAAACGCATGTTCTTTTTTGCAAAAATAATTTGCTTATGGACATCGTGGAATAGGAGAATATAACTCCGTGTCGTGCTCGGGCAAAGATGGTGTCAGTAATACCTTCGGCCAGGCACTCTGGCTGGTGAGTCTATAGCTTTCGGAGCGTTCTTGTACTCAGATTTACTACCCTAGCTGGATACAATGTTATATGCTTCGTCAATCAATGTGACAAGGTGCGTGTAGGTTTGTCTCCGTACTGTGCAACGGTGATTGGAACAGGTTTTCTGTAGATTATACATGCACCAAGGCGGCCCTCTTGCACTACAAAGTAGTACACAACTCAACCACGGAGGTGAGATGAAACGCAAACTCTTGCGCTCGTCTGACAATAAACGCTTCAGGGTTGAGCTTTTACGATATGTGGTATCCTGTTCAAAGTCAGAACGGGCCCATTCAGGTCATGCCCTCTTACGCCTCGTTTCTTTTCATCGCAGAAACCCTCGGGGTATCAAAAACCCTGCGCATCTCAAATATCTACCCTGGACGACAAGCGAATGGATCTAGCATCACCACCGCTTTGGGAGACAGCTCAGCAGGACAACTCGTCGCGTACGGATTCTGGGACATCGCCCAACCTACCTCGCATTCTTTCCCCACAAAACTCGCCTTATTGAATATGCAGATATTCAACCAGACAGATGAGGCTCCTCGGCCAACCACTGAATTTGACATATCAGCTTTCCGCCAAGATAGCGGCCGCTCTATCACGCTCAAGCGCCTGCAAGCACCTGGTGCTGATGTAACTGCGGGCAACCTCACCACCTGGGCCGGGCAAACCTTCGCTTCCGGACTGGCTGTAGGGAAAATGGTCGAGGAAAAACAAACGAGTGGTATAGTTGTTGTCCAGGCATCTGAGGCAGTCCTCGTGTTCCTCTAAGAGCAGCTTGAGAGCAGCTGAACTGTTGCACTGAGCAGGCATTTCAAATTGTGGATGTATTTTTTAACATACAAATAAATCATTGGTGGGTACTTGTTGGTGCTCGATCTTGTGTATTTTGGTTAAGTCTTGGTCACCTATGTATATGAGGCCTTGAGGAGCTTGAGGCCCGACGATTGCATCGGGCACCAAAGAGAAACCCAGCGAGTACACCGCCAATCGTATGATATCTAAGGATCACGTTTTCTGATCTTATAGGACACATATATCAAAACATATGAATAAAACGTAAAACCAGCTTTGTATCACGAAAAATCTCACTCGTTAGATTAGCTGCTTAACATATGTTGAGGCATAAAATTCATGTACTAGATAGACCGGCTTCAATATTTTATCCCATTCGCTCATCAGATAGAAAGCCACCGTCATAACAGCTGAGATTTTTGGTGTTCATTCCCGTGGACAGTAGGTTTGTACACAATGCACTCATGTAGTAGAAGACCTGTTCTTCACATCTTCTTTTGTATGTTTTCTAGTGTCAGAACTGGCTGCAATAGAGCTGAAATTTTTGATGTGTCTCACTCGTTAGATTAGCTGCTTAACATATGTCGAGGCATAAAATTCATGCAATAGATAGACGCATCAGCAATTCCTGATTTTTGGACCCACGCTGTCGCGCTGTGGGAAACTGTGCAGCACTGTGCAGCACTGTGCAGTGCTGTGCAGCATCCCACAGCGCAAAAGCATGGGTCCCCCTTCTGACAGCGCCGCGAAGTGCCCATAGCGCGTCCCCAACATTGCTGATGACTCACCGACTTCAACATTTTTTCCCATTCACTCATCAGATAGAAAGCCACCCTCATAACAGCTGAAATATTTGGTGTTCGTTCCGGTGAACAGCAGGTTTGTACACATAGCACTCATGTAGTAGAAAACCTGTTCTCCAGATCTTCTTTTTTATGTTTCCCAGTGTCAGAACCGACTGCAATGGAGCTGAAAGATTTGATGTCAATTTGCCATTGACTGACCTGGCTAAAAGGTGTTTATATATGATAGTCATAAAATATCACCACTAATTCTACAGGTTTTATTTAATTCGTCTGCCAGCTTAATTGATTCATCGAATCGAAAAATGCTTTGTATATGATATCTACCAAGTATCAAAGTACTGAACCGAACTCCCACAAATAATTTCGACACAACAAATATATTTTTATTCAGACAGAACAGGCGCGACATATGCATGAGATCAGTGTACAAAAAGAGCAAAAAGTCCAATGTCAAACAACCTATCAACCGGGCGAAGGACATGGTGCAAATAGTACAACTCGAACAGAAGACGGTGCAAGTGTACAAATTGTCCTACTATTTCTCCATAGAGGACTCTTGCCACTCCCCAAAAGAAACGAAAGGCTCTTGGTGAAAATACATCTGGTCACCATCTGCATCCTGACTGGACATTCGATACCTCTTCGGAAAACCACCCTCGCTCATGTCAGGGGGAGGACGCTTCTTCGGTGCAACATGTGGAATCTTGGCATAGCCACTCTCCGTCTCGTTGAGTGTTTTACAGAAGTCAAGGGCTGCAGAGAGGACTAGGGCTGCGCGCCGTAGCCGTCATTACGGCGACGGGTACGGCCGTATGCCGTGCCGTCGCCGTACCGTCGAAGCTTTACA